>VXBJ01004226.1:0-96525 GCA_013400055.1 Nycticryphes semicollaris
AATTTTTAAGTTATAGTTTGGAGACAGGGAGAAGGCAATGCCGAAATACCTTCTTCGTCTAGGTGGGAGGTAAACGCTATTTCCATTTCAGTCAGAGGTGTAACGTCTTTATGCTTTTTCCCTTAAAGGCAGCCCATCTCCAAAGAAGTAGCACCTATCAAATGGCATGAGGACATAAATGATGGAAGCATTATCCATGGTGCATTATGAGGCAGATTTTGGCCAGGGAGCCAAACCCTAAGAGAAGAATGGGAGTAGAAGTAGTTTGATCTGCTACTCCCAGGAGGCATTGTTGTTGCCACTTTGAATGAAGCACTGTCACTTTGGGGTACTTGTTTCTGTTGGCAAAATACTTTACCTTTTGCATGAATAGCAATCTGTTTTTACAAACAAGTTTTTTAGTCAGTAATCCTGTTATCCGTTAAAGAATGGCTTAAGCAGAGTTTTACAGCCAACTGTTGTGTGAACTTGGAGGGATTCTGAGCCCAGAACAAGTTAGCACAACTGCCAGTCACACCTTTGGGGGTAAAGTTTCAGAAGAGGGTTTTCGGTGAATTTACCAGACGAAGTGGGTGGGTCTGGGCAAGGAGCCACATTTGGAAATGTGTACATTTGTGGGGTATAGGATGTATTATAGGATGTATCCTGTATGGTCCTTACTGTGGTAAGTAATCCAGTACTGTAGGACAATACTGCCTTTTCCCAGAGTTGCATGAGAAATGGGGAGTGTACAAAAGACTGCTGAATTTCTTCTCTTGGAGGAACTCTCCACTGTGTAGATGACTATATTATTAATACACCGGTGAAGAATATATTTGAACTTTGCTACAGCAGCAATGTAAAAAGCCAAAAAAATCCTGAAAACTTTTATGTATTTATTTTTATCAAGGCTTTTAAATGTGCGTTTCAACAAAGTAAACGATAAGTAATAATGCTCATTCAGCAATGAATTCTGCCCTTTGAACAGCACAAACTTGTAGTGATGGTCTATATACACATTGCCAAAAGGAGACATTTTGCATTAGGTTTTGGATTCTGTAGCTCAGGGCAACAGTGAATGATGCCTTTTGGATCTGCAAATGACAGCTCATGGTGTTCTTACTCCAGTTTGCCTGCCATGTCCTACAGCTAGTGGTTGGCTCCTTTGTGGAGCAGCTGGAACAGCAAAAGAGCAGAAGGAGCTGCAGTTCAGAGCCCTGTCCATAAATTTGAATTAAGCAGTGCTTTGGGCATGAGGTGCTGGGATGCAGGTGGTGCCTAGACTATATGCTGATCTGTTGTGTACAGGAGCAGTGTTCAGATGAGTGAAATAAATCGCATCTATCATCCTAAATTAGACCAGAGTCAGTGTGACATGCAGATATAATTCTTAAGTTCTTTGATTGCAGTGAGATCTAGGTTATGCTTTCTTAGTATGAGGTGTTTTGCAATAGGATTACCTGGCTCCTGTCCCTTGCAAAATTATTTATTTCAACGTCTGTATTAGTCCTTCCACATCTGACTCACAGGGCAAACAGTTGTTCCAGCATAGCTGGGAGAAGGTGCAGGATTAAAAAGAAATGGAGGGGAAAAGAGAGACTGGAAGGACTCCTTCCACGTGCTGCTGCCAAATATGCTATCATGCAAAGACAGGTATTGTTATGCCTTAAATGCTTCCCTGAGGATTTTTAGGTGAATTTCTCAAAAAATAAATAAAAATTGAGGTCATCTAGGGTATGGCTCCTTGGTATTTTTCAGGCAGATCAGAACTTGTGCTCCCCGGAACTTAGTCTGCCTCCAGCCCTGGTTTAACAGGCCCTTTCTCAGTGATAAGCTGCCCCACCACAAAAACATGGTTTCTGCTCCAATCAGAGCAATCAAGGAGACACACAGGTCAGAGGAGATTGTGTGGAGCAGAAAGGGAAAAATTTGAAAATCATATAATTGATAAATAACTGCTGAACAAACATTTACCACATATACCTTAATTTTAATAATGAAGTCTACAAAATTTACTTTTTCTGAATACTCTGCCTGTACGAGAGTGGTTGTGCTGACCAGCATGCTAGGTGAGCTAAAATGTAAGATCTAAAAGTATACAATTATGCTAAGAGCTGTACTAAGACATTTGTATAGCTCTTCTGATCAGAGGGTAGGGGCTTCCAGTACAGGAAACTTTTCAGAGGACTGGGAAGAACTAGGCAGTGAATGTGTAGGCTAGCATGAGTAGACTGCAGCAGATCTCCCCCTTGTGTCAGCCATCCTGGAGGGCTTCTGCGCTGTGGTGGTTCCTGGGCTGGCACAGGCTGGGAAAACCTGAGCTGGCTGATCTACCTGCATGGATGGGCCTTATCTACCAGTCGTGGAGGATGGAAGTGGGGATCATGTCTTGATATTAGACGTCAAACTGAAGTCCTTCATCTAGTGCCTAGTGGAATGACACTGTCATGACTTCCTGTCGTGGAGGTATTGGGTGCTGTCTTGTGTAGAATTTTGGTCTCTGTAGTGGTAAGTCTCACATTTATCAATTACATGATTTTCAAATGCTTTTCCTCTGATCTGCACAGTCATTAGGAAATTAACGTAGTCTCACAGTGATAGCTGTGCATCCTGTGATGGCTGTAAGGTAAGAAAGATGTTAAGTTCAGCCTATTTTTTTTCTTTTCCTTTTTTTTTTGAGGAGGTTAAAGAAAATTTAAAAAAATGGTGGGGTGTGTGGCAACAATAAGTATCTCCTTCCTGCCAGAGCTGTACTAACATAGTGAGTATTTCTCCATTTCAGAAAGAAGGTTACCTCTGGGAAAGTTACCCGTGTTTTACCTGGTGTCCTGTGCCACCAGCTGCTCAATCACCTCCCTCGTGGCTGTCTAACACTGACCATCTCTTTTTTTCTTCCCTTTCTTCCCCTCCAGGACGCAGACGGGATCAACCTCTACTACTGGTCCCTGTTTGATGGACATGCTGGGTCAGGGGCAGCTGTGGTCGCTTCCAAACTGCTGCAGCACCATATCCTAGAGCAGCTCCAGGAGATTGTGGACATCCTGAGGAACACGGCCGTCCTCCCACCCACCTGTCTGGGAGAGGAGCCTGACAACCCAGCCACCAACAGCAGGACACTGACACGGGCAGCCTCCCTGCGTGGTGGTGTGGGGGCCCCAGGCTCACCCAGCACCCCTCCAACACGCTTCTTCACTGAGAAGAAGATCCCACATGAGTGCCTGGTTATCGGGGCCATAGAAAGTGCATTCAAGGAAATGGTATGTATATATTGCCAGGGGAGATGCAGACTGGATATTAGGAAACATTTTTACACTGAAAGGGTTATTAAGCATTGGAATGGGCTGCCCAGAGAAGTGGTTGAGGCACCATCCCTGGAGGTATTCAAAAGACAGATAGACATAGTGCTTAGTGACATGGTTTAGTGATGGGGGTTTTTTTATCAAAGGTTGATGGTTAGACTAGATGATCTTAAAGGTCCTTCCAACCTAGACAATTCTATGATTCTGTGATCATCTCAGGCCTCTGAAGTCCTTGTTGCATACATTAATTAGTCACAGGGCCTGGAGAAGATGAACATTTAGAGATTGTTTTCAATTTTTTTCTTTCCCCTACTTAAACACCACCTGAGAGTGGACAGAATTGCTTAAGAGCCTCAACAGTTTACCTGGTACATCCCTGTGAGGCAGGAACTGCCTCTTAACTCCCAGGCAACACCACCCACATTTGTAGGTTACTTGACTCTTAGAAGCTTTGTGATCTTTTTCTTTTCTTTCCCCCCCCCCCTCCTTTTTCAAGACAAAAATTAGTATTGCTTCACAGTAGCATATTTCAGCATTGACTGTTATCATAAGGCTGTGTATATGGACACACACTTTACAATACCTCATTGCCCTACCAAAGCAGCTGGAAAGGCTCTCAGCATTCCTCGCACCACAGACCCTTGTTCACATTGCCCACAGCTACATAAATGGGTCATAAAAGTTCACATCAGGAACATGGATGAGGGGCAGCATCCTTGATCCAATGACCTGTAGTTCTTGTTCTTCTTGGGGTGGCTCATAAAGCACATCAGTGACTGTAGAGAAGAGTGTGTGCGCAGCTCTTGACTGAGGCAGGTTGGTTGTGGGTGAGTGGGACATGAAGTATGGTCCTGTCACCCACTTGACTTGTGTACGGCATGAACAACTGGGAGGAAATCATGACCCTATGGAAACAGAATGTGCATCCATTTCCCTGTGGAAGGCTGTTTTTTGCTCGTTTTTAATTGACATAGCTGCTATGCACCTTTCCCATTCATTTCTCTATATAATTAAAAGTGATTCTGGTCGGGTAGGCCTGCTAGTGAGTACATGTGGATCGGGTCTTGGGAGATCTGATCTTGCTCTTTTTCTTTTTTTTTTATTTTTTGTTTTGTTTTTTTGAAAAGCCTCTTGTTTGAGCAGAAGGCTTTTGAACAAATGAGTGTTTCCCAGAGGTTTTATTTGCTGTCTGAAAAGAAGCATTCAATCATTGTTTTTCCTGATACATGTGAATTTTGTTTAGTACATGCACCTAATTAGAGACTACAGTTGTTTTTATTCACAAAGTGGTGCTTCACTTTGAATTCTGAATAGCAGTTATCTTGCTGGGTTGCCCTTTCTCCCTAGGGAAATTCAGGCAAACAGACCCACCAGCTGGATTTGGACTTTTAGGTGGGTAGTTCCAGGAGCAGGATCTGTAGCCATGGTCTAGGCATCGTTTAGTGTAGGATGTGTGATGTGTAGCCACTTCTGTGCACCGTGGCTAGTGGGTTCACTTTCTGCTAGCTGAAAAGAAAGAGGAGGACGCATGAAAACCTCCTGTCAGTTTAGCATGCCCCTTTCCGAGAGGACTAGCTGGCTCCCTTCTTTGTCAAGAAAGAAGGGGAAAGGTGACACTGCCCAACCACTGCACCCTAATGGGCTTGGAGGATGTTAAAGAGAGGAAAACCGGTTTCATGCCTTCAGTTGGGGCGATTTTCAGGCCGGAAGAGTGACAGGCTCTGAGTTTGTGACGTGACTTTCTCTCTCTCTCCTGTTGAAACTGCCTCCAAGTGCAGGAGAGATGAGAACTGGAGTTTCATGGGACTTGAAACCAAAGGTAAGAGAGCTAAAAAAAGGACTGTTTCAAGTGCTCGACCTTTCTTACAAAAGCAGCATGTTCATTACCTGTCACTACCTTCCTTGAATACATCTGAGTGAGTAGGGCTGTTACTGCCTTACTATTCACACAAGAGACCATCTCATCTTGTGCCCAGGCACCTGACTGCCTGGGAGGACTTCTATGGAGTACAACAGCTGCAGAAACCCTGGATAACTCACGACAGACACAATGTCTGGGTGTTCTATGTACAGATCACACTAATCTGTCCTCCCTTTTTCTGAACTGGAGTCCAGAGAATATTTTATTTTCCTCTCTGTTCACGTGCTGTGGATCAGGTATCTTAATTCTCGCTTTTGTTCTTTATCAGAGGGCTGAAGTTCATTGTCTGTCTTTGCTCTACCAAAGACTTTCTACCACAGCGCGATAGAATTTCACCATTAAGTTTTATATTAAAAGGAGGTCTTACAAAACCAGTCAGATTAAGAAAAGCTATAAATAGTTATATCTGCTTTAAGCTCTTGTGGGAGTCTTGTGCATATAATTGGTTTAGGCAAAAGAGTATTTTCTTTTGTCCGTGTAAGGGAGCGATTCGTAAGATCAACACTCCCGAGTCTCACCTCTGCTTGCAATGACTGATATTCCTCTGACCTTTATCGAGCTTCCTGCTTGCTTATGCTCCCGGTAGTCTTTGGGTGAAGATTTTGGGCCTCTTCCACAGCACACTGTTTATTCAGCCCTGTTTTGTACTGGAACGTCATGGATGCTGTTGAGTTCGGTCAGTGCAGTAGAGATGCGCATACTGCATGAGGGTTTGTGCCAGCAAAGGGTATCGTTTTACCTGGCACTTGGTGAAAGCTCATGTTTCCTGGACACGTAGGCGGACTCCTTGGTGGTGTTTCCTGATAAACCCATCGCTGCAAAGGAGCCCTTTGAACCTGGTGCAAATGCTGAGCAGATACAGACAACTTTTTGGTTTTTTTTTAAAACAGTCCAACCCTACTGGTTTATGTAATGATGGTTTTGTCCCCGTTTCCTGGTAGAGTTTTGCATAACGTTACTTTTTGCCTCAACTGCCTTTTCAATTCTAGTTAAGCTCTCCCTGGTTTTGCCTCAAGTCTCATATAAAATGCAATTCATCCCTTCCAAAAGGCTTTTTAAAATTGTTTCTGTTATTGGGTGTGATTTCTTTTGGGCAGTGCTTGTCTGATGGCTGCATCCAATAAAACACTGTGGAAAGCTGACACAGATGAAGTCATTGCCTAACTTAAAAATTTAACAATTAAGATTTTAAATCTTTTTTAAGTACTTCTAGACGGTGCTCTAAGATTGTGTTGGAACTGGGATTAGCAAGCTTCTGTGTTGTGTTCTCAGATAGTTGACTGTCCTGTTTAAAAAAAATAAAATGCTCAGTGTCAGTAACTGTCAGTGATTACAATTATTCCAGCTAAATGGAAATCAACAAGCTTAAGATCCGAAGGCATCAGAAATCAAATCCTCTAATTTGCATCTCTTAATTTTAAGATGTGCATTTATAAATTCAGTTCTAGAAGCCAGGTGGGATGTTTCCAAGCTTTCTTCTGTACTGGATAGAAGCATCAAACTATATATAACCTTGTGGACATATGTGCAGTGCAGTATGCATTTTAAAGACAGATTATGGGGAGAGAGCACCTATTCCACACTGAACTCTGTTTAATACTGGATGGGAAAAATGGCACAGAGCTATCTGTATGATTTATTGGAAGGTATGTGTTCATATACATTGATTTTCTTCTTTATTGAGATTTTTTGGACACAGATGAAATATAGACAGTTGCTTTTGCAAGAGTGGTGCCATTTTTAATTTGAACTATCTTGAGAAAGTAAAGCACGTTGTATGCTTTTCCTTTTGAAAAGCTTCTTTTGATTATACAGCCAGTAGAAATAAGGAGGGTTGAAACAGTGGTAAGGGCATTTTGATGCCTTTTTCACAGAATGGTAGGGGTAGAAGGGAACTTTGGAGGTCATCACACTGCAACCCTACCTGGCCAGAGCCCATTCACCCGGAGCAGGTTGTACAGGAACGCCTCCAGGCAGGTTTTTAATATCTCCAGAGATACCTCTATTTTGACAGAGATAAACCAGATTAAGGAATTAAATTTTTACTTTTTATGCTTTCTGAAACAGGATTGTGGGTTGCTTTTTTTAAGGAGATACTCGGTCTTTTGTGTATAGGGAGTAAAGCTGCCTTCTGTCATAGCAAGATTTCCTGAAGGAAAGGCGTAGAGGACCGATATTGATGAAAAATAGTTATTTTAGTTGTCGCAGTATGGTGCTTTGTTGCAATGATGGTACTGCAGTTGGACCAATGCACCCGCTTTGGTTTTCACGGGCTAAAGTTTCTACAACTCGGCCTGGGCCCTGGCTGCCGGGCAGTTTCGGTGCCGCTCCAGTTGCCGCGCTCTCTCCCCCTGCCCCGGCTGTGGGGCCGGCGGCTGCCGCTGGCGAGTGGCCCACCGGGCTGCTCCTGCCCCGCCCGACACGCGTGGGTGCGGACCGGCGGGAGGCCAAGCTGCGGCCTTCCGCGCCCCTCCGCGGGCTCTCCACCAGGTGGCAGGAGCAAGCCGCCGTCCGGGGACCCGGCAGCCTCCGGTGGATCGGGTGGCGATGGAGCGATCGTCCTCCTTTACTTTTTTTTTAATTATTATTTTTTCGGGAGAGGCTGTTAATTGGCGTGATTGAACCCACTGCTTCTGCTGTGGGAAGGCCAGGTCTGAGCCTGAGCGAGGCAGGGCGCTGAGGAGACCTAAGGGGTCACGGCCAGCGGGGGATGGTCTGTCCCCGGGGCTGATGTGTTGTCTTCGCATAGCTTCTGTGTATTCTTCTGTGGAGAAAGCAACCCCTGCCCTTCGTCACCTGCTCTGCAAACGTACCCCGTGGCACTTCGTGGTGTCCTCTGCCCACTTTGCTCCATCCTTTGGACCAGAGGAAATGGTCTGAAGTTGCAGTAGGGGAGGCTCAGACAATTACTTCACTGAAAGGATGGTCAGGCACTGGAACAGCCTGCCCAGGGAGGTGGTTGAGTAGCCATCCCTGGAGGTATTTAAGAAACGTGTAGATGTGACACTTCAGGGCACGTCCTAGTGGCTGAGATTGTAGGGCTTTTTTGTGTGTGATCTCAGAGGTCCTTTCCAGCTATGACAATTCTGTGATCCTCCCTCCATTCCCTTACCCGGGGAAGAGGGACCAGGGTGAACAGGCTTGAGGCAAGCCTTGCAGGCACCCTGCGCCTACCTGCCACTACATAGAATCAGAGAATGGCTTGGGTTGGAAGTGACCTTAAAGACCATCTAGTTCTAACCCCCCTGCCATGGGCAGGGACACCTTCCACTAGATCAGGTTGCTTAAAGCCCCATCCAGCCTGGCCTTGAACTGGCCAAGGATGGGGCATCCGCAGCTTCTCTGGGCAGTCTGTTCCAGTGTCTCACCGCCCTCATAAAGAAAATTTTCTTCCTAATATCTGTCTATTATGAGATCCTTTTTACCCTTAAAGACTTCAGAAGTGTTCTGGTGTTTCTGCCCTTGTTTGTGCCACAGTACTTTCCCAGCACCACTGTTATAAAGTATTTCATTAAAAGCCAATGTTTTTACATCAGACTAACTTAGTGGTGATGGTGGGCTTTATTTATTTTGGTTTATTTTTCCCCTCAAATCTTATTGAACTTGTAGGAAAGCTTCCCCCTTCTTTCCTCCTACAAAAAAAGGAAATGTCAAACAAAGTATGTAATATCAAATTAAACATGGCACTGAATATACTTTAGCAAGTTACGGTAGTAAATTCAAGTTCTGAACAAAAAGTAGATAGATGAGCCCATGAACAGCAATGATTTGGAAAAATCTAGTACACAGATCTAGCTTAAGTCAAGAAAACTCTGAAAATGCAGCCCTAAGGATTATCCATCTTCTCTCCTATAATAGATGCTTCTGAATTCTGTTTATTGAAATAAATTTTAATTTAGGCATTCCAGCACTTGCAAAGTGTACATATAATGGAGCTGAAACCAGGTGAGGAGCTGTACATTGTTTGAAGGTCTCAGAGGATACTCTGAACTGCAGAGATGAAGGTTTTTTAAAATTCTGAGCAGTGTCTGGAAAATCCACTGTAGTATTTGTAAGTTTAAATTATTTTGATGGTTAGAGACATCTGCTTCCTTTGAACTGATCTTTTCAGCTTAATTTAAAAATACGTAGAAACCACGGGGAGGAAAATCAGCTTCTCTGTGGCAAGATTAGATAAAGTGGCATTTGTAACAGGCCCACGTCTGTGACCAAAGGTTTCTGTAAGATTTGATTTTTAGCTTGGAGGTGTTTTCCTCCTGGTCCTCACCCCTTAAAAAAATAATTAAAAAAAACCACCCAAAAACAAAACAAAAAAACCCCAGACCAAACAGGACAACCACAAGTCAAGGAGAGCAAGGGCACAGAGCCGTCAGTAAAACCCTTCCATCTCTCTGGCAGCAGAGTGCAGTTCTCATGTGAGGCAGAGGATGGCCTTGTCAGGCAGCACGGATGGTTCCCGGCTCACCGCTGTATTCATGGCACAAATGGGATCAGGCCCCACATACACCAGCCAGCGAGGAATCACCTTGTCACAGCCACCTCTGCTCGGGATGGTGACTGAGCGCTGCTGAGCATCCCCACCGCAGCTCCGGGTCACCTCCCTCCCTCCTCAAATCCGTAGGAAACAAAGCTCAGTCCCTGGTCTCCTCCAACTCCGCAGATTTTTCAATCAAATTGCAGCTGTCATGGTTTGCATTTGTTGTGGTGCTTTTCCTCAGATAAATTTAGCTCTAAAATAAAGCCCTAAATCCCATACCCCAAGGCGTGGACAATTTGAGCTGTTTCTTGCTCAGTGGAAATATGAAAATGGCTGAAGCGTAGCTCAGTGCCTGTATGCACACACACACAGAGGCAAACAAATATGTTCATAATAAAACACACATAAAAGTAGGCAGGGTTTGGCTGAAAAGGTCTGCCAGTACTTGCAATAGCAATGTTAAATGATGCTCCCAGTTTGAATCCAGTATTACAAGGAAAAACCAGTTTGAAATTGGATTTGATTTTGGACACAGGAGAGGAGGGTAATTTGTAACATGCTGTGTTATTACCCCAAACTAAGCTTAGAGGCAGCAGAATGAATTCATTGGCATATACTTCAATTTTTGTTTAAAATGTAGGGAGTACTAGAAGATAACTCATTTACTTGTGTCTTTTATGTTCTGCAACCTTTCCTGGGACTAGTGTGTGTATATATATATATATAAATATTTGCCTAAATTCATGTTGTTTCATTCCTGGGCTTGATTGATCGTTCATGACAGATGTGCCTTGTGTTCTCCACTTCTTATAAGCAGGTGGGGTTCCTTTTGTATGTAATAATTCTTACAATCAGAATCAGTTGGAAACTAAACACTATTTGTGTAGGTACGTACCTCCTTAAATTTGGGCCTGTGCATATGCATAAAAGTTAAGTCTTTTCAGGACATCTTAAAAGCAGTGAGATGAAACAAGAGGGTTCAATACTGTAGTTCGTACTGGAAAATATGTGAATATCTAGTATTTTTCAGTGAATGCTGTTCTGTTGACCTTCTCCCCCTCACCCCTTTAATAAGTTTAACATCCACCTGTTCCCTGTGTTTCTGAAGGTAACCTTGTGGCATAAGAGTGTCTTGCTGCTGTTTGTAAAGGCATATGGTCTGCATTCCTAACATCCTTTTTGGAGAGCCAGGTAGTTCATCATGTCAGAGCTACGTCTCATTAATTATTTGCTGTCTATGTAAAGCACTCTCCAATTATACCACCAGGTACCTGTTGTTAAGCTACATTTATCTTTGCCTTCATTGTGCTTTTTCCGTAGCAAATTCGCTTGCGTCTCTCAAAGTTGCCATTTGTTCCTTGGTGCCTGATGTTTTACAGTCTCGTGTCCTGATTTTTTCCTTAGCATCTTTGTATCTTAATACTACTTCTTTACTTCCCGTTCTTCTCCCTGACCATGTGGCCATAGCTGCAACAGTGAAGACAACCAATGGGACATGCAGTTCAAGAAATACTTTTATTTTTTATTTTTTTAGGGGAATCGTCATTTTCTGAAACATTAATTGCAATGGTCTCTTTATAAATCTTGTTCTCTTTTCCCATAGGATTTGCAAATAGAACGAGAGAGGACCATGTATAATATTTCTGGTGGCTGCACAGCCCTTGTGGTGGTGTATTTATTGGGAAAGCTTTACGTGGCAAACGCTGGTGACAGCAGGTGAGTAAGTGTCATGTCTCCCCAACTATTCCTTCATCCCACATTCCCCACATCTGGTGTTACCAAGTTCCTTAGTTGCTGACAGTATTACAAGAGAATTCTGTTTCCTTAATGGGCCCTTGTGGAAATTTAATGCAAATGGCAGTGATAGGCTTCCAGTCTCTAGTTGAGTGGTGGGTGTAATTAGGGAGGCTGATGACACCTTCTGTCCCTGTAGTGTGATTCGATGGTTTCAGAGAAGTGGAAAGACGCTGAAGAGCCACTGAGACAGAAGAGATGTTGGCTGTGTAGTAGAATTGTGCGTTGAGCACTGGCAAGGTGACTGCATCTGGAACAGCTGGTAGGGCTGGACTGGTTCAGTAGGAAGTCCTGCGGCTCCTGTCCTCAGCTTTAGTCTTGGAAGACCACCTGGCTCTCAGATTTTGGTATAATTGAAGGTAATAGTCTGTAAGCAAATAACTGCTATTCCTGCAACCAGGAGGAGGGGAGTGAGAGGGGCTATCAGAGGTTAGGATTTTTACTGTGTCCTGTTACAGCTCGTGTACTGGTCCGTTTCTCAGAACTGAATGCTGCTGTTTAGGAGATGTTGCTTTGGTATATTTAGAAGTTGGATGCTTGGAGCTTTGTGACAAGAAGCTTTTGCTTTGTCTTCCAATTTTACCTAAAGCTAGGAGCGAACTGGAAATCTCTTCCTGGTATTCTTTTCCTCTGTCTCCCTCTCTGCCATTGACACCATCAGAGAGAGATAATGAGGCTGGTCTTGCAAGACTTTAAACATTCACGTGTTTTCTTTGGCAGCGCTTTGCATAAACAGGCCAGGGGGAATAGTTCCCTGCGCGATACAGGCTGCTGTCGTGTTCTTTTAGTTAGCTGCTGAGACATTAAAAGTCTGCAAAGGTACTGAACCATGTTGTCTTTAGGTGAAGGCCGCTACCGTTATGCGTTTGTGTTTGAGGTTTGTGCACACACAGTTCATGTTTGTACTGTGTGTGCACAATGTATGTAAAGGCAGCGGACAACTGCAAAACCTTATGTAGTTTTAAACCTGACATTTTTATTGCCTCTTGCTGCTTTAAACCTGTAGGAAGTAAGATGAATCCTTTATGCATAAAGTTCTTATTCTTTTCATCTTTTCTTCAGTCTTTTTCACATCCCTGAATGTGTTTAAGAGTTGTTTAGGTGTGGGGTTGGGAGATATGGTGTAGGAGAGGACTTTGTAGAGTAGGACAGATGGTTGGACTTGATGATCCCAAGGGTCTCAACCTGAATGATTCTGTGATTCTATGTTGGTGACTGTTCTTAATATGCTGAATTTGCTGTTTATATTGCAAATTGCTCACACGGTTCCTCTTGGCAAGTGACATACGTGAATCTGTTTCGCATCAAAAGAATCTTTACAGAGAGTAGCTGTAAACAAGTTTGAGTAGACCACCTGTCTAGTCATCAGAACCACTAGCTGCACTAAATTTTAGCTCTTTTGCCATCAAATTAGAAATAATGATGTTTTCCTGTGGTACTATACTTGAAGTACAGTTGAGTCTCTTCCATTGGACTGGCTAAATCGCTTTATTGTCTCTTAAAAGTGTGCTGTGTAAAATTGGACATGCGGGACCTACTTTGTTCTTAAGTGACTGGCTGCTTCCAGTTCCCCCAGGGTTCCTTCTCTGGCTTCTGAGAGCAGCCTGAGTTCCATTGCAGCCTCTCACAACCACTGGGAAGAAAGTTGTTGGTGGTGACCTTGTGTTAGCCCAAGTGTCCACTGTAGTTAAAGCCACAAAGATTTCAAGAAGCTTTGAATGTTCATCAAGCCTATCAAAAACATCTGTTCAGAAAAACAGGAAGAGCAGGAATTAGAAGGGAAGCTGTCAGCAAGGCTGGGTCTTGTTTGAATCAGGACTCACATTTTTCTACTCATTCCTTACATCTTGTAGTCAACAGGGTCCCTGCAGATCCAAAATAGTTTGGTTTGGCACTTTACAAATGGTCCTCACTGAAACCTTCCTCATGCTGGATTCCCAAAATCTTTCAGATAATCCTACTTCTAGAAGATGAGTTGATCTGGGCCTCTGCCCCACCAAATCCCCACTTCCTGTGTTTCAGAAAGGGAGGAAAAACTGCTATTGCAAAACATCTAGGTTGCTCCTCATGACTAAAAGGTCATTTTAGGACTAGCAAAGCTAGTTGAGGTTGTTCGCCCACTGCCAGGGTGCACAGTGCATTCCTGTATTTTTAAGAGCCCAGTCACGTAGCCAAGAAGTTTTATTCGTGTTAGTTGGAAAAATATGTTCCTTTTTGCTGTCTCATGCCTTGCATGGTCAACTTCACTGTTTGTACAGATACCAATGAGGTCGGTGAGAAATGAAGTAAGGAAACTACTTAAAAAAAATGTTTGTCTGCTCTTGAGAAGGGTGGGGTTCATTTTTTCACCCGAATGGAGGACTTGTGCTTGTTGCTTTTGGAACTAGATGCTGAAACGCTCAGTTCTTCAGTTGAGCTTTGGTTTCTTTAAGTTCACCTACTCATTTGTGCCACTTCTCTGTCATCGTTCTCTTTCTCTCCTCTTTGCTTCCCCGCTGGAAGAAGGCTACAAATAAATCAAGCTATAGTTCCTACAAAAGAGAGTCTGTCAGAGGAGGTTTTGTGCTGCAGGGGAGGGAAATAAACGTTTTGGGTTCACGCAAGCCCCTGCTCAGAAGAAGGTTAGGTCTTTCAATTCCAGGCAACTTAAAAACAGCAGAAGCTTTTAAAGGTGGGTTTTGAACACCTTCTGCTGTCACAAGACCAAGGTATGTGCCACAAACTGTTACTGTCACAATGGGACTAAGGAAACGCCAAATGTGAGACTTGAATAATAATGTGCTATGCGGTGCCAGCTATACCTCAGACTTATGTCTGTGGTATTCAGTTTAACCACCAAAGCCTCTCAAATCTAATCATTTCATGCCACGTACCCTGGCAGTGTTGTATAGCAGCTGTCCTTTTGTAGTTGATGTGTAATTACATCATGAAAAGACTTTAATTACCATATTACTAAATTACCAGCCAGCAAGCCTTTCAGGTTCAGCCCTAGCTCACTTCTGTATGGACTATTAGGCTCCTCCAAGCTGAACACTTTTGGTTGGTGTAAAAGGGAGGAAAAATTGTGCTAATTGTAGGTTTTGTTATGAACTATTACTGAGCTTGATGTTATGGCATCACTAATGTCAATGATATAATTAAACTTCTGCTAACGATGCACTCACAGTTCTGTAATAATTATACGTTGACTGCACATGATACCAGAACCCTGCTAAAAATGAGGTGATGTATTCAGAGCCTGATAACAACAACTTGGAGGGAGCTGCTTTCATTCTCTAATGGCTTGTCTGATCATTCTTGGACTCTGCCATAAATATACCTATTTGTACAGTCAAAATTCTTGTCTTAATATTGTCCAGAGCTTTTTCTGATGTTTCTCTCTCTCTTTCTCCCTTTCAGTGGTTAAGATCGTCCATGCAAGGTTACCTAATTAGGGATTGATAGTGCTATAGTCAGCTGTCCAATATCTAGTGCTTTTCTGGTGAGCATTTGTACTTTGCTTACCAGTTTGACGTATACAGTATGGTAACTAGGCCAGGCCCTCTGAATAGCTGCTTTTCATAAAAAAAAAAAAAAAAAAAAAAAAAAAAGGAATAGTAAATCTCTGCTTGTTCTTTCAAACAGTATTGTTCAATTTTATATTGCTAAAGTGACTTTTACTTCTAAACTGCCATAACATGCCTTGTTAATCTCAGTTCTTTTTAGGTTTATGCTCTTTATTAGGATGTTGTTTTATAGCTAGTGATGGAGCAGTAGTAAAACAGGGACTTAATGCTTTTACTGATTACTACCCAATTACAGTATAGCCTCCTGCAGCATAACATTCGCCCAGTATCACTACAGTGACTGTAAATGCAGTATGATCATATTAACTATCTTTGGCCAGGAGTGTTCTTCTGGTTTTCACGTAGTCTGGTGAAGAAGCTGCTGGGAGACTGCAGGCGCTGCCATTTTGTGCTGTGCCATTTTGGAGCCACGTAGGGTATAGCTGTGCTTTTATCATTATACAGGAAGCAGAGCACCACAAGTTGATTTGACTTTTCCATAGGCCCTGAAACACTCGCTAAATCTGCAAATGGGTTCTTGGGCTTTTTTGATTTATTGGCAGAAGATGGGATCAAAGCAAAGAGCCCGATGTTTCAGAGGCTTCACAGACTTGCAGGGTCACTGGATCTTTTGCTTCGCTTCATCAGCTTTTTTTTTTTTATCATCCTTTTGCTTCCTTGCTTTTGCTCCCCTGTGCTTATGTTTTCAGGGCATATTCACCCTCGCTTGAACATATAATCCTCATGTCCAGAATAGATTTTTCTCCTCCTTTTTGCAAGTGTAGAATTAACGCCAAGGCATTTGGTGTTGTTAAATGATGTGAGCTCATTCAGGGAATGTTTTTGTAATACTTCATCTGAGTGCAGGTTCACTAACTTCATTGGTGCTTCAGGTACCCAGGTGTGGGAGAGTGTGTTTATAAAACTGACTTCTCCCTGTCTAATAAAGCAGTGAATTAAAAATTGAGTTCTACTTTGTTTACTGTTCCAGTTCTTTCTGGATTTGCTGCTTGTGTTGAATCTCACTACACTTACAGTTCTCCTTCTTCTTCTGTGTCATGGTGCTTGTCAGCTGCCTCCCTCATACATAGTTCCCATCGCAGGAAGTCAAATTTGGGGGATTAATCAGCTTTTGTGAAGTAAATGAGAGAGGCATGGAAACAGGCACATATCTGCTGACTGGCACTGTAGCTTAAATAAAATTTCTGAGAAGTCAGGATTGATGATTCTGAACCATTTTTGTGGTTCCATGGTATCTGACCTCTTCCTCAAGGCAATCCAGCAGGGTGGCTTTTGCCAGAAGCTGTAGAATGCTGGAAGAATGGAAACGAAACCAAGAAGTGTTCTAGTATATTACTATTGTAAAGCCAGTTTGCTTTCATCCTTGGCTTATAGTATTTTTAACAAACTTTAATTTTCTGTTTTTCTTGACTACCCATCTTCTAATCTAACCTTGAGTGGTCTGCCTAAGCCCTCTGTCTCCTTGTATCTGTGCCTGCCTAAACAACAATAACTGGGCTTCATACTTAGTACTTTAACGGTCTCTGGGGGGAAGACTAACTCAGTTACTGAGCCTCTCCACTCTGCAGCATTAGGAAAAGAGTTCTTTGTCCGGTCCCCTTCTGAAGATGGAACAAAAAGAGCTGCAAATCTCTGAATCGCATGCCAGGGCCTTTTCACCCTTGGACCAGGCGATCTGTGGTGACTCCTCTTCATCCTTTGAAATACTAATTCCTCCAAATCCTCTCCCAAGAAGCAAGAGCAACATTTGCAGTCTGTATTTTGGGCAAGCTATGTGCACCTCCCCTCTTTAGATTATTACTAATTCTTTGATGAAATAACTTGAAGGTAATAAATGCTTAAGCATTTCAGGGTAACAGATAACCTAAGCCTGGTCCGCTCAGGAGCCTGTGTAGTGAGGAAAGATTGAATTCAAGACGAAACAAACCTCTCCCACATACATTCTTCTTCACTTACTGCAGTTTAGTAGGTGGAGAAGTCTAATCCTGCCTAGCTGAAAATGTTGGAAAAGAGCGTGGCATTTTAGTCACACTCAGGAGATATGGCCAAGTCCCATCTCTCTGTTCCCCCTGCTTCTCTTTCTTGGAAGCCTGACTTGCAGGCCTGCGTTCTCCTCCCTGGCCTCCTCCTAGGGAGAAGCAAGAGTACAGGATTCACAGGAATAGCAGCAACCAATCCAGTTATTGCAGGATTTTGTGCTGGGTAAAGGTTTTTGGAAGCAGTTCAGGAAACACTTTAACAGAGGTGCGGAGAATAGATGTTGGAACAGAAATGTCATAGCACTCAAAGTGCAGTGATGAGGGAGAGCATTTTCTGGTGATCCAGTGGGTGACAGGTTCCAGGGTACTGACACGTCGTATCCAGCACTGACTTGGCAGAAATAATTTATTTGGCAGTCAATGTTCCTAGGCTTTTGAAGACAAAACAAATATCTTGCCTCTTCTCCAAACTCTTGTTTTTCCTGGGAGATGGTATGCCTTAGCAATGCCTGTGGCAATCCAGCAGGTGTTGAAGCCATTGTAAACATTTTCAATGACTGTTACATTTAGTCTTTGGTCCTGATCACGTAGACATCATCTACCCATGAAGTCCTTATGTTCCAGATTGAGGAAGGAGAAGAATTTGGGATATTCAGGTAATATCAGCAAACTGGAAAGCCACATTGGTTCATTGGTATTAGTTTCCAGGAGTGATGAATTTTATTGACTTTAACTCTCATAGGTTTTCATTCTTTACAAAAGGGGGCGGAGCAGGGCAGAGGGAAGAAAAAAGCAAAACCAACAAAAACCAAACTAATCAAACCAGACCAAAAAAAGTTGGTTGCTGCCATTGCAAGCAAAAGTGCCCCTGCTGCCTATTTTTATTAGTGTATATAAGCACTAATCAAGCAAAAACTCCCACGGTAATAACATGGTTGCAGGTATGTTGTGTATGGAGCTTGTAGAGCTCGTAGTGTCTGAGGCAAGATTGGCAATGGGTGTTGAGATAGAATTTTTATCACCCTTTTACTAGTACTTCAGTGATGCATAAAGAGCCTGTGACCTCTAATAGAGACAGCTCACGGTATAAGCAAATATACCAGAATCTAGAACTCCTAGTGTGGTGCATTAAGCTCAAAACCATCTTCTTAATCTGTGCATTCATAACTGACCACAGAGAGACCCTCAAGCTCTTCATTCCAGTGTTGCAGGGCCAAGGCATGCTGAGCGGGCTAGGCGCCTTGGCCCTCTAGCTCCCCTCTGTACTAAGTGAGGAGCACCCCATGCTTCCTTGGCAAATGTTTCGGTTCTGCTGTGGTCCTTACTGTGCTGGAAAGTTTTTTCTCATCCCCTGTATTCAGTGAGCTTGCTAATCAGCCCAGGCCGTTCAGATTCAGCAGCAGCTACGTAACAGCAGCTTGAGCTGTTCTCCCAGGGCTTTTAGTGAGGGTTTTCCTCGTCACTTCTGCATGGGTGAATGAGGCAGAGCTTGGGTAAAAATTCACTGATGCAAAGTGAGCAGAGAGCACGACTTTTCATTCTGCTTTTACTTCTTGGTCTGGCTTGCTGCAGTATCCTGAACTGCTGCTGAACTAAGCAGAAAAGCTGAGGTCAAAGTAGATGTGATGCTTTAGGTGCTAAAAGTCACTCCATCCTTCTCCCTGGTATGACTGTGAAGGGAGTAGAGGGGGAAATCCGTGCTTCCATTTTACGTGGTCAGCCATATCCCATCCATATTACTGGCAAAATAAACACTGACTTGCACAGCGATGCCTTCATCCACTAAGCCCAGGTTTAGTTGCCATAGTAACTCGTCCTGGAGATGAATGTGATATCCTGGACAGCAGGGAAAAAGACTTTGATTCCATAGATAGCAGTCCTGAGGCTCAGAGCTGGGCACAGAGATGTGACTGCACTTCTTTGTTCATTTCCCTGGTATGTCCTGAGTAATCGGTGGCCTGTTGTTCAGCCATGACAGAAGCATGGTGGTGTATCATCAGTGCAACCCTGGACTTAGCTGTGTCCGAATGAAGAATACATTGGAATCATCATGGGCAAAATTAATCCTGTGAGGGCTGCAAATCTCCAACCTAAGAATGCTGGAACCAGTGCTGGGCAGTTTTCATGTGCTAGCAGTGTCACTATAAACTGACTTGTAATATCTTCCTAGCTGCCAGCTGAAGTTCTCTCTGAAAGATCAGTGGGTAGGTGTAAACTGACAGGAAAGTACACACAGTTGATCACAGAACATTTTAGTTTAGTCCACTGACTTTTGGTTCAGTGCTACTGGAACCAGAGTAAATACTACTAGAAATACGTAGGTATACATGCAATCACCATTGGTTCAATAGCAAATGTAACTTTCCTGATTAAACAAAAAAATCATGTATAGATAGCCAGTGCTGTCCCATTAGTGATGGAGTGGGAGTACAAGAAAAATGTATAATTAGCCCTAAATGAAACTATGTTGATAAAGCCAACCACTAATTATAAGCTAACTGCTAATAATAACTCTGTACTTAGATTGCATCAGACAAGCAATACACTTGAGGACCTAAACTAGAGCAGGGAGTTCACTGAAGAGTCTGTTGGGAATGGAGCTGCAGCCTGCCAAAGAGGCACTGAGAACTAGAAGCATTTGGGGTCAAAAAAGGACGGGCAACCTGTCTTCTCTGAGCTGTCTCCTCTGTGGGCAACCTGCAAGCTCAGTATTATATTTAATTTAAAACTGTAGCATGAGTAGTGATGCAGAAGCAACTGACATTATTTAGTTACAGTGTTGGAGACGGCCAAGTGCTTCTCACCATTGGATGGGATATACAGGGCAGAGACTGCCAGGACTAGAAAATCCCTTTAACTGCTACTTACGAAGTTGTTAATTGAATACATGGGATGGAATGTGAGATCAGTTCTAAAAATTCAGATTCTTATTATTTTCAGTGGCAGTAAGGAAGATGCCAACTGGCACAGGTGAAAGGGTAGATGAGAAGTAAGGCCTTCTGTGGAAATTTATGAATATTATTTTGCTTTGAGAAACAGCTTCTACTTGCCCATTTGTGATCCTTTATTAAAAATAATACAATTAATTTAGTTCAAGCGGATGACCAGAATAGTGGCTTTAGGGTGTATCAGCAGCCTCGCTTTGCCAAGAGGCCTTCTCCACCGGAATCACTAAATAAGCATTTGAAATGTAAATAGGAATGAGTTGGGTAACTGGAAACAGCACAAAGCTCTACATGTGCGTTAGGAACAAGAACAGTTCACATGCTTCTGGGTGCCTAAAAGATGCCTTTCAGGGTTTCTTGCAGGTACTGGATTTAGTGTCATAGAATTCTCTAGGTTGGAAGAGATCAAGTCCAACCGTCAGCTTAATACTGACAAAACCACCACTAAGCCATGCCCCTAAGGACCATGTCTACTCATCTTTTAAATATCTTCAGGGATAGTAATTCCAGCACATCACTGGGCAGCCTGTTCCAATGCTCAATAACCCTTTCAGTGAAGAAATTTTTCCTAATATCCAACATAAACCTCTCCTGGTGTAACTTGAGGCCAGTCATAACTTCTTTCCCTGGTTCTTTTCAAAGGCAGGAGGAGGTTCTTGTGTTGCCCCAGGAGAAGTGGGAGCACACTTGCCTCCATGCTGGTGTAAGGACATGAAAAAAGGCCCTTGAATGAAATACCTGGAGAGGCCCTGCATTGGTGTACTGTCAGACCAGGGCTGGACTTAACGACTGTACTGCTGAGATGTTAACCCTTGGAACAGTGAGAGTGACTGGCAGTCTGCAAAAGGCCTTTAGCATTTGAGAGGCTTCTTCATTGTTCCTATAGGACATGCCAAAGCACGCTCCTGTAGGAAATTTCTTCAACCCAGCCTTTGCGCAGTAACTTCACCGAGATGAGTTCTTGCACCTTTTATCAGCTTGAAGGAGCTGAAGTTCCCCCAAGTGATGAATGGATGACTGTGCCCCAGCAGCCTGCTGTAGCCACCACATGTGTGATGGGGCTACACTGTCATGGGAAGAACCACAAGCATGGAGACCGCGTTTCCCCTCAACAGCGGCTTTGCTTGGTCGAAAGAAAAACAATCCGATGTTTCTGTTCTGTCACAGTATTTTTGTGGAATGCCTGATGCTTGTGCTGAAAAATGTGAAGAAACCTGTCCTGACAGGACTGTTGAGTGGTACTAGATGGAAAATGAGGACAGAGGCAATTTTCATTGGCTTTATCCCCTCCCCAGTTTGTTGCTTGTTTTCTTCTTGGTAGCAATGCCGAGTAGGAGTTTTGAAACATCCCTTGGGTATTACAGGTGGGAGGCAGCCAGGGATTTTTTTTTTTTCCATTGATGTTGCTGAGGGTTGATGCTTTCACCTCTGAGTTTTATGGTGATGGATATGTCATTGCTGGGACCTGTTTTAAAGCCAGCTAAATGTTATATAATGGTTTGTTTCACTATCCCCAGTCTGCCTTAATTTAAAAAAATTAAGGAAATAATTTAAAGGCTTTCCACTATAGTTCCGTGATTATTACCAGTGCAGTGAGGTGTTTGTTCATCTGGTTTCTGAAGAAACATTGAGAAATGAGTCTGTGTGGGACTAAGTGAGAGTAATTCAGTTCGTAGTAATTGAAACCAGGGTGCCAGGGTTGAATGTATTAAAAGTTATCAGTAATCATAATGGCTGTAAATTCCAGTACTTCATTCAGAGGGGAGAGAAACGGTCTTTTGAATCTTCTCATAATCGCCTCTTCTTTCACTTCTTAGCAATTAAGAAAAGGTAAATAAGCAAAACTGCTTTGAATCTCACTAGACATTAGCATTGCTCTTCCTTGGCTTCTGTAAATATATGCATTTAGTTACCACAGTAAACAAGTATCCATTTAGACTGATTCCATAGTTTTAGGATTTACCTTTTTTTTTTCTTCTCAGCTGTTTTTGTGACACACCTAATTAAAATCTACTGCTTGGTTCCCCTTTGAATGTAATAAAACCCTGCCTTATTCTTTCTGTCAGTTTAATCCCTCTTTCTTTTCCATTGACACATTTCTAATACCTCTTCAGACAGGCCAGACACTTCTGCTTCATCTGTACCGAATTCACAATGCTTAACACCTTTTGACAAAACGGATACATCCTCCCTGTGGCTTGGAACTGATACAGGCTGTCAAAAAGTGTTTTCCGAACAGTCTCTTTGTCACCTTTACAACAGAAGATAAAAATCTGGTAGCAATAGGCAGCTTAATGTTGCATTTCAAGTCATTTTTGCTGAAAAAGTGTGTAATGGAATCAGGGTATCCCCTGAATACTCCTAACAGTAGGAGATGCCTCTTTGTTTTGAACAGCAGAATCCCAACAGACCCATGAGAGAAGTGAAATTACACTTTTGACCTTGTTCACTAAAGTGTTTCTTCCTCCATATGATTAAATAAGAGTAACCAACAATGGCTTCCTCTAAAATGTATGAGTTTCCCTCTGTTTGTTTCTCATAAGAAACTCAGAAAGGATGCTGTGCAGTTCTCAGCTGGTTGTGTTCTCCACAAAAGAAAAAAAAAAAAACAAACCCTGCTTGATTCAAGGAGAGGCGGGCTGTTCTATTCATATTAAAAATGCAAAAGCAATTGATATATTGATATTTTTCCTTAAGCCAGTGCTGTCGCTACAGCCTGAGCGTGAGAGCAGCAGTACAACACAGTGGCAGATTTTTACCCTTTTGTTGCCCACGTTTAAAAAGTGGATATATACTAAAGCACTGAGTAAAGTACTGAATGAGTATAGAAAATAACCATATACTTAAGGTTCTGTGTGAATTTAGCTGGTCACCATGGACTACACAGCTATGTCAATCCAAAAGATAAATGTAGTATTTTCTGTAGATTTACATGTAGCCTTTTAAGCTCCTGGTGTTTCTTTTCATTGGAGTGTGACTGAGTGGGGACAGCCCACTGCCGGGTTTGCTGTGACTGCCCGTCCCGCCTTGTGCACCGAGGCGCTGGCATATCTCTTGCTCCATGTCTAGTTGTTCAGGACACGGCTTCTCTGGATCAGAAAACAAGCAGTTAAGTGGCCAGAAAAAGAGATAGAAAATCAGACTTTTTGTTTCTTCGGGTTTTGGCTACTTCAGCTGTGTTTTGAGGACTTTTTTTTCCCCACTGTATTCCTGTTTTCTGTAAATACTGACTGGCTCTAAATCGGTGAACATACTTTCTCTGTCGTGCAGAGCACGTATCTGTGAAGTGCCAGGGCCAGTATGGTCCTACAGTTGCTGTGGGCAGGGATTTAGGTAGCTGGGTTCAAAAGAGGGGAGAGGACTCAGGGAAATCTAGTTTGCTTCTGGAAGGTATCAAAATAAGTGACTTAATGGCTTCTGTGGCCTTAAGACTTAAGAGCAGTTTCTCCCATTGAGTTTTCTCGCTGTGGGTGATGTTGTGTGGAGAGGGCATCAGAGCCACAGAGCACGAAGGGCAGTGCACCACGGGGGCTGGAGATCTGTGACTCTTGCCAAAAAAAGCCCCTTTGTTTTTTAATTACTACTTCATTGGTGATATAAATTAACGATCGGTACGGGTCTGAAGCAACCTTTGCCATCAGAGAATATTTGCTTAGCGTTGACATAGTTGTTCCCTGTGAACGTGAATCATCTGTCTGCCTTTGGCAGGCTCGCCCTGTGGCTGTGCTATAATGTGTTTCACCAGCGTGGCTGACATTAAAATGTCACTATTAAACATGGCAGAATCAGATGCTCTCTGGGCACTGCATCACTTCGAGTTCTTCTTTGCTTCCTTTGTAGCTGTTTCTGACAGTTTAATAGGACAGCTGTATTCTGGTATAAAATAATACATTCATATTTCCACAATGCACGGGGAGCAAAATGCTTTCAGAGCACTATTTCATTGCGTACGTGCATCTTTCATGCATGGCAGATGCAGTAACGCTCAACGTAGCTCCACATTGCTGCTTAGTCCATTAGGAAGCGTAAAGTCAAAATTAATTGTCCTGCAGGACCGTCTAGAGTGGGGCTCTAAAAGCAGTTGCTGGGCTGGTCTGCGGCTGCCGCGTCAGCCGGGCTCCCTCGCCATGAGCAGTTATTGACTTTGGGCTATTGAATTCAGGGCTCTGGAGGTTGCTTGGTGGGAAAAGCCTTCAGTCGGTGCTTGGCAGCTCTGTCACTGTGAGGTCATGGAAAGGGCAGTTCAGTCTCCAGACCCAATTAGGGGCTGATTCGGCACCTCTTCAGTCACAGGGGAAAATTCCCATTGAGCAGGGTGGCTCCTGGGCCAGGTTTTCGCACCCAGCCTCTCCAGTGAGATGGCTGGTTTTGTCACTTGGGCCACCAGAAATATGCTTTGCTGTCATGAAACGGCTAAGCAGCTGGTGTGGAAAGGTAAAGAGACTGGTAAGAGGATAATGAGCCCACCAGAGTTGAATTCAGACCAGTGACCTGTATGTGTACGTCTGTGTCCCTGCTATTACTCATATCCAGAGCCGTCTAATTCCTCGGATCAAATCATTTGACTCTTATGAGCAGCTGTAACTTTCAAGTTGAATAAAGTCCAACTGCTGAAAACATTAATGAAAAACATAAAACTGAGGCTCTGTTTTATCGGGTATCAACAGCATTGCTTTAATTCCCCCCTCCAAAGGCACTCTTTTTTGTGCGGGGTTGTGCTTTTCATCCCAGGTGGCTGCAATTTCTAGTGAAAATAAGTTGAGCCATGAAAGGTTGACCCACTCGCCTCTGAATTGCTTTTTATATGATGTGAGTCCCTCAGGGCCCAATTCTACCCGTAGAAGTGAGAATGATAGCTATCAATGTATGTAGGAAGTATGACAGTGTGCACAAAGAAAAAGATGAACCCCAGACTAGTCTGAGTGGTCTTCAAAATACAGATTTTCTGTTAATGGTGATTAAAGGGGAAGAAAAGGATAATTAAAAAATTAGCCTGATGCGCTAGCAGTTATATCAATGTGTGTTTTTTATACTAGCTCTTTCAGACAAGCACAGGATCAGTAGATCCCTTATGACTCTCTTAAACTAGTGTGTAAAATGCAGTTAGTGTCTGATCAGCTCCTTTGATCAGTCTGGTCTAGACGGTTGCCAGAGTACTTACGTTGTACTAAACCACAGTCCCCTTAAATGGAGGCCTACTCAAGTGAGTCAAATTACATATGAAAAGGTTATAAAAACTGTCCACTGTCTTTGAGTAAATGAGTCTGGTTCAAAGCTGAATACCTTAGCAATTGCAGAAATAAAAGCAAAGGTGTTGTGGCAGAAAAGAGGTGGTAGAGTTCTCAATTCATTTTTTAAATGTCTGTCCCAGAAATCCAAAGGAAATTTTTAATTGGACCAGCATTTTTGTAAGCCTGTAATATATTCAGATCCCATAAAAGGGAAAGCATTCCATCAAAAAATCTCCACAAATTTCTCTTAAGAAATTAATGAGTTACAACTACCATGTCTGTCTCGTTTCAAGCACACAATATTGTTTTTAGTTGTAGCAGTGGAGGGCCAGTGGGAGCCTTCAGTAAGTGTGTGGCACTCTAGCCACGTCTAACTTTAACATAGGATTATTTGCAAGGGAGTGCTGAAAGTCCAGGAGCAGTAAACTTGTGATCTGTCAAAACAGAACTGTTGTCCCCTCATCACTAGAGCCTCTTCCCACCTCTCCTACTGTCACGCCATCCTGTACCTGTCTGTTCTTTGCCACATGAGTCTCAGAAACGTGAATGGTTCCTTTCACCTTTGATAATGCTTCTTCCTTTTGCATACTAGCAACAGTAGGTGATTGTTTGGAGACAATTTTAGTCCAGTATCGTGTCTCAGAAAAACACGAAAGATGACGCGAAAAGTTATCCAGTGCCACTAATTTGACAAAGCTGGTTTGTACCCAGGCTGGTTTTCTCAAGATGCCTGTGTTTTGAATTTGGAGGTTAAGTTTTCAGTCTTTGTGTGCTGCCGTATCTGTTGGTTGCATTGCAGTGCCACCAGAATACCTGGCCTGGAAGCAATGCCAGAAATTTGATCAAATTATCACGAGAAGTAAGCTAGCACGTAAATATCACATCAGCAGGATGAAAAGATCACAGAAGGGAGAACATGTAAAACGTAAAGAAACCAGAATCCAAGTGACAGTTGTTAGTTACATCTACACGCAATTCTGTGCAAATTCAGGAGGAGAGCTGGTACACTGCGACTATGCAAACACTGAATTTATCTACTGATGATTGAGAAACAGCTCCAAAACAGGCATTAAAATCTCTGGGATGATACATAGTTCACCCAGCTCTTCGAGAGCACCAAGTGTTACTACGCTTACAAAGCTGCGTATATAATGGAAAAATAAAAGTATGTAATTCTGTGAGGGAGTACGTGACCACAGGATACGGTAGGAATAATGGGTAAATTCTTCCCTCTTGTGACTGTGTTTCAGCCAGTGGCATTACACTGGGGAAGAATCAGACTGCGTTTTGCATGTAGCATAGCAAATTGTTAAGAGGCAGGTGTCTGAGAGAATTTCCTCTTTGACATTTGCAAAAGTGTATTTGAAATCTCATAGCTGATCTCTAGTCAAGCCATTACCTGTCCTCTTTCAGCAGGTAACTAGTTAAATTTGTGTTAAGCAGGATTTGCTTTGCCACCTCCGTTTGCTGTTGGAGTAGAAATGTTCTGACATGACATATGACCAATCAATAATTGGAAAGTGCTTGCATGAGTCATTTGAAGCCAGTAGTTTAGACAGTGTCAGCCACAACTGGGATTAAAACCTGTGAAGAGTTGTTCTACAATCAGTGATTCTGCAGCATCTCCTCTGGGTGTCTGCATTTCACTTAATAAGGATACCCTGTAGACATCAACTGAAATAACTCTTGCCTTTGTTGCTTGGATGTTTTTGTGAGCTCTGAAATGAACTTGGCATATACAAATACGCTTTGTTATCCACCCTAAAGGATGCAGGGCAGGAATTATTATCCTGTTCTGCTGACAACTTCAGTAGAAAAGAAACGGCTTTATTTTACTGTGACTCTGAAGAGAAAAGAGTGTGACTGTACCCTGTGGTTTTCTGAGTATTTCTTACTTTTTTTTTTTTTTTTTCTGTACTGATGATATTTTATTACTATTACAGGGCTATAATAATCCGAAATGGCGAAGTCATTCCTATGTCTTCAGAATTCACTCCAGAGACCGAACGCCAGCGACTTCAGTATCTGGTAAGAGACTTGGGGACCAAATCAGCTGATGATGATGACAAGCATTCCCTGGAAATATCGAAGGTTCAGGCACACGCCGCTGAGTTACTGTGGCTCAGTGAAGGACCACATGTCTGCTGAGCACCACTGGCCACATATGTCTTTCAGCCATCAGCAAATGTTGGAGAAAAGCCCAGCGGTGTAAATCCCAACAAAAGGAGCCTTATCTCTTCTGTGAAGGCCATCTATCAGCATGGCTATGTCTTGTGTACCTTGTTCAGCTGCAGACGTTCAGCAGCTCATTGATGGTGGATAATGAGAGCTTAGACATAGAGCTAACAAGCCACAGAGGTATTTCAATCCATCCCAGGGTTTACTCTATGACAGTATAAAATACAACAGACCACTCTTCCTGTGCATGCAAACAATATTGCAGGGTTTTATTTGTTAGCTCTAATAGTACACCAATATTATCTCAGGGAAAAGATACTCAACTCAGAGGTGATCTCAGTGAGCTTTAGTAGCTGCCGGACAGGGTGAGTGAAGAAAGAGTAGTTGTAATTAGTGTGACAGTGCCCATAAAGCTGGGATAAGGTGAATGACTGAGTAGATGTGGGATCCTTTATGCAGCACTTTGTGCTGGCTGCTAAGCTGCCTGAGAAACATAAATCCAAATGCATGGCATTATTTTTCATGCAAACAATCCTGTCATTTTTTAAGTTCTTCATTGATGGTCAGATCAGTTGATTGACATTGGGATGTTTGTCAAAATGTCATTCCGAATGTGGCCTTTAGCCAGAGCGGGCTCACTGTCAGCTTTGCCTGATGCAAGGTGGACAGGCCAAGGCTAGTGGCATTCCCTGGTCTTAAGGTGTCTTTCATGTTCAGCCTGGCCCGAGCACTGCAGTTTAAAACTAGGCAAAATACCGGTGGTTAAAGGCAGGGCTGGAAGGTTTTAAAGAAAAGTTGTAAATGTTTCAGCAATTGTCACATTTGATTTTTAGTCAGGTTCACTGGCTTGAAACTGAAAACTTCAGAGGAAATACTACTTTGGGAGTATTCGTGTTCAGAGAACCAAATGGAAAAGAGACCTAATGAATATTTACAGTTCAGCTACGTTTAAAATAATTTGTTTGCCTTTAAAATAAAAGGTATCTTTAATATCTAGGGCGTCTGCTACTTCTGTAGGAAATATGAGATAAAGCATTGCCCACAAGGTATTTTTTTTCTCTTTTGATGTCCTTTCTGGCTTGTATTTGAAAACAGCAGCTGATCTGAAAAGCTGTTTCTGCTGTTTCCTTTGGAAAATTCCTTTACCTTTGTTTATTATATTTCTAAGTAACAAATATACCAGGGATATGGATATCATGTTCAAAGAGAATACAAGCAAGACAACAAGAGTGTGAAACAAATTTAGAGATAATTTTAAACATTCTGTAAATAACGTTTTTACTCTAGTGTTTAAAAGAAAAAAATAGCCCCCAAAATTTCTTAAAAGGTTGGCATAAATATTACACTCCAAAGATTGCATTTGTCTTGCTGATTAGATCCCAAATAATTCCCCTTACTCACCTTGGCTCTCCCCAGGTTCTCTTATCAGTCTATTGCACCATCAACATCTCTCTTCTGCTGTTTTTATCTGAAGGTTACTTACTTTGGATTTATTTTCTTATTTCCAGTTAAAGCCAAGCTTCTTTGTTTCAAACATATTGCACTGCTCTCCCTGCACAATAGGAAGAAAATCACTTAATCATTTTAGCATTCATATCTCCTTGAGTTGTAAGGCATGAAAGCCTTCCACCAACCAGTGTTCCCTTGGTCCTTTGGCTTCTGTAGAGGTTGAGTGCACCATGTTGCCTCACTTCCACTGGCAGGCATTCGCAAGCCTCCTTTTCTTTGAAATTTTGTGTCTGGCTTCTCTTTTTAGTACTGTGGCAGGACAGCTCACACAGCACCTACTCCAGGAAAGCTCTGACTTCCTGTATCAGTGTATCTTGAGGGAAAATAAAATCCAATATTGACTGGGAACTGCTCTGGCACCGACTGCAATGGGCAATTTTCCTTTCATCTTCTGAGAAGACTATTAATTTCAGTCATGATAGTCTAAATTGCAACAGCATAGATTTTGTTTCTTATTCCCTTCAAAAATGTGTTTAAAATGAATGATGAATGAGTGAGTTGCAGATGGGTGTTATTTCTATTAGTTATCAAAGTTGCACTTTGAAGATGTCATGCGAGGTCAGTGTGGTGTTTCTGCATACCACGTTGATGCCTGTGGCCAGGCGATGTGCCAAAAGTTCACAGCTCAGACCAAGGGTGGTGTATTGCTGCTACCAGGCCAGGCTTTACTACTAGTAGAGGCTGGGGGGCCATCAGTGTCAGTGAGCGGTGGGGCACTCTTGTGTTTGGCACCGTTCAAACAAAGGTTTGTGAGCCCAGGCAAGCATGAGTACAAAGAGGACTTATTTCATTGCTCAAGTCAGGATTAAATTCTACTAAATTAGCTGCTGAAGGATGCTTGGAGACCTCAAGCCTGAAGAGGAAGTGAACCTCTACCTCCTAAAGGTTAGTTCAGTGCTTCAATTACAGGTCAGATGCATCTTAATTCTCTTACAGCCTGTGGCTCCCTGCATCACCCAACGTAGGATTGCTTTGGCCATCTGACACATTACACGATGATGTAGTAAAAGAGATGTGTGGCTTTATGGAAAAGGTCCTGGCCTTTCATAAGAGGAGAGACCAACCCAGGGTTGGAATTGGCTCCTGCTTCCCTCTGTCCTTTTACCACCGGCTCCTTTAGTTTTAATCTCCATTTCACTTAAACGTGTCCATATGATAATGGCTGCATTATCGTAATCTGCAAAACTTCTGGATGCATTGTCCTGTGCGTGCTGTTGTTAAGTGGTAGTTCCATGTAGTAGAATATCCTACTGGAGAAAAATGACGCAATATGATAAGAGGATAAAGTTATAAGATATGGTTTATGTTGGGGGAAAACAGCAAGTGTGAAAATAACACGGAATGCAGTGAAACTACCAGTGCCAGTGATGTCTGCAGCACATACTGGAGGAGCTAGAAAAGGCATCATCAGACCTTATTGAGGTACAATAAGATACATGCAGTGTTCCCTGCCACCTAATTAACTGGCACACTAGTGTGTAAGTCTAGATTTATTTTAATTTCATGTTTGCTTTGCTGATCACCACAAAACACAGCAGGAAGTAAATCACCTTTTGAAAGAAACTTGACTAATACTTCCTTGAGCAGATTCCATTTTAAATAACTAATGTCGAGTGTAATACATGCAGCCACAAAATGCACCATAAAATGGCAGGGTACCAAAAACGCACGATGCAGACTCTGCCAGATTTATGCCAAAAAAATGAAATTGCTTCTGAAAGAAAAAGAATGGAAAATATTCCAGTTCCATGACGCAGAATAACAACGTTGTCTGAACATACCTCATAAGGATATAAAAAGTGTTTGATAGTTGCTCTTTTTATTAAATTTTAAGCTTTCTGAATGGTGTTCCTGATCTGAAGTTCTTGCAAATCGAGACTAAACAAAAAAAATGGAAAATATGGTGGTGCTTCATCACAAACGAAATTCTGGCAATCAGTTCACTTACTGGTTTTGTTTCTCATTTGATTGCTTGAGGGTATTCCATGGTGTCTGCTTGAAAGATCTGTAGATTTTTTTTTAAACATTGCTTTTTTACTTTTTTTTTTTTCCTGGTTCTGCTGCCCAGCACAGTTTGATTGGGGTGGAGAGGGAGAAGAGTCTTGCTTTGTATTAAATGGAGAACAGTGCTCAACAAACCCAACTGGAAGTCGCAGCTGAATTTTATAGCAGAACATTCTTCTCTCTGTAGAATTACCAGTGAAGCATCAAAAATAACTGTTAAAAAGGGTAAAAAATAGAGAAAATGTTTAAAAAAAATTTAAAAAGCCCAACAAAAATCCCCATTTCTTCACATAAGAATTCAGCTCACAGGCACCAGAAGCTTCCAAATTGCTCTTTTCCCTCTGTTCCACTGACGCCAAAAATATTAGAATCAAGTTAAGATCCCTGGATTGTAAATCAAGCATTGAGGCTTGGCTGCGGAAGAGAAATCTTATTTGAACATTAGCAGTCCACTGGTAACTCTGCCAGCTTTATTAATCTTATTTCACTTGTGACCTCAGACTTTCCATCTGAGTAAATCTTTATGAAATGCAGTCTCTCCCAATCGCTTTACCTTTTCAATAAAGAAAATTCTTGTTTTCAAGGGGAGAAATGCTAAAAGCCTGTAACATTTTTATTTTTTTTCCTGGACCTGTGATCCAGCCTAATAAGTAATCTCATAATCTAAAGGTTAAATAACTTCATTTTGATGTCAGGTATGAGGTTTTTTGCTTTAAATAAGGCTTGTTGTTCTGTAGGCAGGCGACAGTAGTCTTTAGCTACAAGTGGTTTCTAATGATTTAATCAAGATAGGCTGTGCATTTTTAGAAGTGAACTGAATTGCACTTTCAAAGCAGTCTGACTTCATTGTTTACAATAGACTAGAAAGAATTAAAAAATACCAAAGAGAAGTCCAGCGCTCTGCTGTCAGTGTGTAGCAATACATCAAATAAATCGTTAGGGATGTTCCATCTCTTTTTGGCAGCTGGAGTAAAAATAAATAAAAATAAGAAGTTTACATGTACTTTTAAATAAAGAATTAAGAGTCCTGGAAGTATGGGAAGCCTCACCTGGACTAATGCTGCTAAACATCTCAAAAGTCAGTAGTGCTTCTCAACCATTTCTGTAATGAGGAACAGTGATCCGATTAGAGGGTCCTTGAAAACAATATTTGGGTAGGGGAAGGGACCTTGGCTGACTGTGGACTGCAGGAGAAAAAAATGTAATTCCCTTAACGATACGTGGAGAGAGAATTTGATGGAGCTCCTGTTCCAGGAAGGGATCACAATGTCAAGATCACACTTGCATGCTTGAAAGCCGCCTCTTGAAAGCAGAATCCAATCTCGTCAGCTACACACAGCAATCTCCCTCGCCCCATTTCAGCCGAGCTCAAGGTGTTTTCTGGAAGGATGTCTGGTGACGGGAACAGGGACAAGCTGGTGGAAGGTTAGCGCTGTGATGTGCTGAGCCTGGTCCAACACCTATTAAATTGAGTGGGAGTGGGCTCGGCCCTTAAATGCGGGAAGTATTTTATTGTGAACTATCTGCATGATAGCTGCCAGGTAGATCAATAAGGGCTTCCACTGCTTCCTGCCGCTCACCTTTGATGAGCGCTAGATTTATGACAAACCCACAAACTAAAGCCAGCTCGTTTGGTCTGCCCTGATGGCAGCTGCTGCTGGAGATAAGACAGACTTTATTGCCTTAACTGGCTGGATAAGGAAAAACAGTTATCTGCAGAAAGGTTAAGAAACACACAACTTTTTTCAGTTCCCTAGCCAATTTGACTGTGTCTTCAGAGGAGCCTCGCTCACAGTGCAGCTTTGGGGAAGGAGAGGGAAAGGCTCATTTATGCAAATATTGAAGAAAAATGAGTGAAGTTTATTTCGGAAAGAAGAACTACAGTATGTTTAAGGATTAACCTATTGTGTCAGGTGATCTGTGTATAAATCCAAACCCAAAATCTGTGTGGTGGGGAAAGGGCCTCGTGATGCTCTTGAGTGCAGTCAGCTCTGGAGCACGTGAGCCTCGGGCACAGCTCTAGCAACGAGGCATCCCAGGACCTGCAGAGCAGCACCCCAGAAAGGGCAGCAGCAGTCAAACATTAACACCAGCAGAAACATTAGTTGCAGTTGTGACACAGGACTGCTGCTGCGCTTCTTAATTCTGTACAAAGGAAGTATTTTTTAGAAAACAAGAAAGCAAGATGCTCTCCAACTCATGTTCATTAGCTGTATTTCATGTGATAGGGTGCAGCCCACTGTGTAGGTGAAAGGGAACATTTTTCTCAAGACAGCGAAAATTAAAGTGTAGTAGTAATATTAGGTTTTTTGCATTGTTGGCACAGCTGAAACTGGGAGACAAAAAGCTTGCACTTCACTCCACACACACCCCTCCAAGTTTCTGCTTGCTCCATGGCTTTGTCCTGGAATTTTTCCCTTCTCTCAGGTCGCTGACCTACAAAAGGAGATGTTTGTTCTGTTTGACAAAGCCTTGCAGACTCCTTCAGAGTCAGTGGACAAAGCTTACTTTAGAGGTACCAATTGCTGAGGAGCAGAGAGAAGCAGTGAAGGATTTTGAGGGCAAGAGGACTTCTCCGTGTAAGGCTGCTGCCAGACAACAGGCAGTGTCAGAACTGGTGTATGTGCACACCATTTGCTGAAATGAAGTTTAAGATTTTCCTCGTTCAAAAAGTGGGGGGGGGCAGGGGAAGGGGGCAGAGGCAAAGGCTGTGTGTGGAAAGGGTGCAGGAAGGGATGGTAATGCTATCTCATTAAAAATAGATGATGTCTTGTTTTATGATGTTCATGTGGTATCTGTGGCTTGGTGTCTGCCCACAGGCTTACATGCAGCCCCACTTGCTGGGAAATGAGTTCACACATTTAGAGTTTCCACGGAGGGTGCAGCGCAAGGAAGTTGGGAAGAGGATGCTCTACCGTGACTTCAATATGACTGGCTGGTAAGAATATGTCCTTCTCAGCATGGGGTCAGCCTTCTCCCTAACCAATGCCTGCTCTGTATGTGTCTTCGTTTAATGTAAACTGCATCAAACATGGAGTTAAGCTGACCTCTCTCCAGAGCCAGGACTTTGCCTCACTTTGACATATGACCATTCAAAGTGGAGCAAACGCATGAAGGCGAAGACTTGCCAGGGGATGCTCCTGAAAGCTAAACAACTTCCATATCTCAGAAGTAGCTTTTTATAGAATCTTGATCAGTGGCTTGTCATGCCTTCGGCATGCTGAGAAACGCTTGCAGAAGGGAAGAGCCACCTCCCATACTCCAGTGCAGCTGACCCCTGGTTTGAGTAACCCTTGAGGAATTGTTTTAGAGACGGGCCTATCTGAAAAAAAGTTGCAGCAAGCCTAAAATGGAATGGCTTGAATGAACAGCATTAACTTAACGAAGTGAGGACAAGAAGAGTGATGAGGTTTTTTTCCTCTGGTTAAATGTCTTCATTGTTTTGTGTCAGTTCAAGAGACTCCTTCCCAAGTGACTCCCAGTCCTTGCTGTTGTGTGCTCTGTGCCTGACCTATAAAAGCAAAGGCCCTACATATGCAAATGGTCTTCACTTCCATGCTGTTTGTGTTTTGGTATCCTAAGGAAATGTCCTTACAGGAAGGGAAAATGTGGAGGGTATTAAAAAGCCTGAACTCTTGTAGGTTTGGAGACTTGGATGCTCACATGTAACTACAACTCCACATGCTTCTGATTTGTCCCATACTTTATAGACCATAAATGTAATGATGTTTTAATGGCATGATCTAAGCTTAATATTATCTGGAGTGTTTGTGCAGAATATGTTAATCTGGGAATAACCATCATTGTCCATCATCTTGAACAGCTGTAAGTAGAATATGCAGTCTCACCCTATGAATGATGACTTCACTTTCTAAAAAGGCTACAGGCATGAGCAAAAGAATAGGAACAGAATAAGAACATTGGATCAACTGAGGACTTAAACAGCAAAACATTTGGAAGATCATGAAACGCTCTTCCAAGTTTCTGCAAAGGGATTTTTCTGATTAAACTCCCGGATGTCTCTGAAGGCATCAGTAAAGAATGGTTTCATGTAGACTTCCAAAAGCTCTTTTTCAAGATGTGAGATGCTATTGGAAAAAAAAATACTCAAACCAAAAAAACCAAAACCTTCTAATTTGGGGGAGAGATACAGAAGAATCGTGGGCCAAGAACTTCCTGAGAGAAGGCTAAGAGCACAATTCTTTCATCATGGTTGGAAGGCAAGGAGGGTTTCTCCAGGTCCATGGGAGTTGTTTTGCATTTCCCTGGTTGGTTAGTGGTCTGGAAATGAAATGAGGTTAGAATGGTTGAAGTTACAGCATTGGCTCTTTTCCTAATAAACAAGAAGGGCTGTGAGGAACCACAAAACAGTAAATTATTTACATGAATGGGCATCACAGTGATCAGATTTGGTGTTGATAAAAGCGTGAAGAGAGAAAAATAATTATTTTGCACGCTAGAGGTTCCAAATGAACTTGAGAGCTGTGTCAAAAAGCTCAGTGGAAGTTCTGCTCACTGTGATTTGTTTCTAGTCAAAATCACTAGTGAGATGTTGGGATTCATACCTGGTTGGAATGGTTAAAAATTAAATAAACTGATATACATAATCATCTCTTTGTATCTGATTTGTGAATCTGTAAGTAGCACTTTACCGTACTCAAAATGGTTATTGCATAGCTAATGCTGTTTGGCATTAGAAAGAATGCAAATTTTAAATATAGAATAATGAGTAAGGTGGAAGGGGTTTGGGTATGTCTAAATGGCTGGCAGATTTGATTCAGTGTGTTGTTTTTCAGTACTGGTGTGGGAACTTTGTTAACTCTAGCATATGGCAGGGGGGAGAAGAGAGTTGATTTTCCTGTTGATTTTTGTGAATTTCCTGAAGTGTAGGACACATGTTGATCCAGTTACAGATTCTAATATGGTCAATGCAAAAATTACCACACGTTTAGCACAAATACGCCTAGCTGTAAGCAGTTAGTGGAATAAATACTTAAATTGTGACTTGAAAATTCAAGTCTGAGCTCACCTCAGTGCTGTCCCAGAAAGGGGTGGCCTGTGCCAAGCAAAAGCATGTGGAGACTGTGATGAGGCTACCTCTTCCTGCTGTTCCTTTTGACTTCTGGCTGGAAGTGGAAAACAGGGGCTATGGTTTTGGCCTGAATAAAAGAATCAGACTGTTTTAGCTGCTCTGTATCCCACAGCTAGCGCATCAGTTACCTCTTTGTTTGCCTCAGGATGATGAAATAGTGAGGGAATTGCTCTATCGCCATACATTTATCTAAATCAGAGCCCTTCTAAATAAGGATCCATTTCTTTTTTGCAGGATGTTTGCCCCAGGGAGTCTTGCTTTCCATCGAATTGTGTGCAGTGATCTCCTAAGCAGAGGAGAAGCAATCTGTTTCTATTTATCGAAAAGTCTGGGTCAATTTTAGTGGTTGAGATTGTGGACAAGACATTACATTTCCAGCCTCGTGTACCCTCAGAGATGATGGTTTGAGGTGGCTGGTGTTTCACAGTGGTCATTCTCCACTCGCAAGGGTTTTGCTTCTACTTTGTTCCCTTCGTAATTCCTAGATTTAACTGATGCACCAGGACACAGCCTCTGAGGACATGCCTGTTCTGTATTTGTTTCTAAGGACAATATCTATCATGGTGAATAAATTAGCATATATATTCCTTTTCTAGAAAATGTCAGATGGAGCTTTGGCCAGCCAGAGCTTGATATGCTAAAACACTGCCAAACTTTTATTACTTACAATGCGGAAGATGAATTATCTGAACTTTTTCTTGAGCAGTGACTCGACTGTGCTGGCGTTTGCACATATGTGTAGAAAAGTACAGGTGACGTTAGGACAAAGCAGCCACTCTTACACTAAGTTAACTGAATCCTTTAGTGAGAGGGTGTAAAACTCTCTCTGCTCTGACGTTTCCTCATGAAAATGAACTGTTTTATTTTAAAATTCAGCACACTGTTTTCTATTAGAGGCTGCAGGATCTTATTTTTTTTTTTTCTTCATTTTTACTCTTCTCCTGTGCTCTGGAGCTTTTCAGATTCTCAACAATGGCTTGGCTTACCCAGCTTGTTTGGATTACAAAAGGTTATTGTCTTTGGGTTTGTCATAATGCATTTGGCCATTTTTTTTTTCCCTTCTTTTTGCTTTTGCTTTTTTTTTGTTGTTGTTGGGTTTTTTGTTGTTTTTTTGGAGTTTTTTTCATGTGAAGTTTCCACACTGGCTTTGTCTCAGCAGTGGTAGCAGAGCTGCCAAGTTTCCCCACAGCATTAGGACAACCACTCATCCAACAATGTGTACTGCATCACTAGTCCAGGCTGCCTGTAACTGCTTTGAGACCAGCCTTTCCCTTCTCCCTCTGGCTCTCTTACCCATTCTCCTTGCTCTGCATGGGCAGTTAGGATGAGAAACCCACTGTATTAAACATACCTAAAGTAAGTCCCCCTTTAGGTGGGAGCTGCCCATGTGCTGCCCCTCCTGCACCCTCGCCCCCCGCGCGTTGTGGTTGAGCAACCATTGCAAAAGGCAATGTAGCTGGCAAGGCATCTTAAGAGCTGTGTCTCCCGCTGAAGGAGCCTCCGAGCTGTCTCGAACCGTAATTTGCTGGCAGACATCTGTGTTACTGACAGTCTTTCACAGCTGGGTCTCTGGGCTGGGGTTTTCAGGCCCGTGGCTTGCAGAGGTTAAACTTGTATCAGAGAGGGTACTTTGGGCGGCTTTGACAAGTTCTGGCAAGAGCATCATCAGGGAAGACTCGGCGGCCACGTAAGCAAAGTGCTGCCAGCACTAAAAAGAGGTGCCTGAGGTAGAAATAGATGGGGGAGGAAATAAGAAGGCCTGATGATAACTGCTATTTTAAAGGAATGCACAGAATTAGTATTCTCTGTCTCTGCTTTTTATTTGAAAGTTAAGACACAGTTGGTCAGTTTTTCTTTTCTTGTGAGTAAATCCAGCGTTGAACAATTTTGAAGAACTTTGCCCTGACTGTATCCTAGACACCTTCCCAACACCTGGTTTTCTGGCTTACTATGTCCCCTCCTGGCACAGTGGCTCCTTCCAGGGTTCCCCTCTCGGCCTCCCACAGGGCTGGAGGGCCATACAGGGCTGCACTTAACCAAGGACATCTGGATGGCGCTACCAACTGACATCAGCTTTTGTGGCTTCAGAATTAATTTTTTGCTCCTCTTTGGAGTGTAAACAGTGGCCTTTTGCCACTTGTCTTGAAGCGGAAAGTTCTTTAAATACTTGTTTCCATATCAGAGCTTTAGCTTTTTTATTTGATTTTGGGGTGGCAAACGAGCCCTTGGATAACAAGTCCATTTTTTGACGTGATTTGTTGGCGGCTTCCTTTGCCCTCCAGGAGTGTGCACAGAGTTGAGCTGCATCACATCCAAGACGGTCCGAGCTGGTGTGGTACCCACCACCTGCCGGCTCCCTGTCCCTGTCGAGGGGATGCTGTGGCACACATTGAGCCACCCGAGGGTCAGCCCGTGCCAGGGAATCGCCCACCCATGCCATTTATTCCAAAGTGGGGAGGCCGGTGCCCTGAGGTGAGCGCTAAGCAAACCCCATTTTATCCTAGAGTCAATATTGCCCACTGCCTGGAATGCCGCCAGCCTGCTCTGCCCTCGCCTTTTTCTTTCTGACAGGGAATGTCTTTCAGCCTCTAAGCATCTGATTAAAAAAAGCAACTTCACTTTTCAAGCCGTTTTTATTTTGTTTGGGATGGATGCCTTTTGCTTTCATTGTGCAGCCCGCCTTGCCGTCTGCGGTTCAGACTCCAGCTCACAAAAACCAGGCTCTCATTAATCACTTATTGGGGATCCAGAATACCCCGGTGAGAGCCAATGTACATGTTTTGCTTGGTAATGGGCGAGCTGATTTGAACAAATATTGCCAATGCGGCTGCTCTCTTATGCTTTATTGCTGGGCTGGATGTCCTTTGACAGCGCATTCAGGTAGCCTGCCTGAGGAGTGCCTGGGCAGATTGAGAAATGCCACAGAATGCTTTATGGAGGAGGCACCCGTGCTGCGCCCCCCCCTTTAATATAAATTGATTTATTGAATCAAGAGCAGAAGCCCTGCTACAGAAACCTCGGGCTATATTCTCTGGAGAACCACCTAATAAAACAGCCCCAACTGACACTCCTCATTAGCTTTTCCACCGATCCCAAGGCAGTATTTAAAGTGACAGTGTCCCTCTTTTTGGCCTGAATTTATCTGCCGGCTAATGCCTGTGGGTCTAATTAGCTTAGCATTATTAGTCTTATTCAGATAAGCTGCATTTCCTAACAGCTTGATTCCAACTTGTAAAAAAAGTAATTGGAAGTCTGCAAACTCTGTTCTGTAACCTGCTTGATTGCGCCTTTTAGCCAAATTCATGTAATTTACAAAAGTCATCCATCCCCCCCCCTTTTTTAATTGAGCTTTTTTGTCTAGTGAAACCTTCTGTGCAGCTTCTGTTGAAATCCTGGCTGTATTGTTGTGTTCGAGGCCTCAGCCGTATCCTTTGTACAATCGCCGGGGAGAGATCAAATTTTAATTTCATAATTACTTCACAAGAAAGCAGCCTTTTCCCCAGTCATGCCTGGCATTAATTTCCTCCCAGCAACTTACATTTTCATAATTTAATGATTATGGGCCACCTTGCAGCACTGGGCCTTTCTGGAGAAGGGAGAGATGGGATGTCATTTTTGCAGCAGAAACTGTAATACACAGTCAATTACCTTGCTTTTTTTTCTTTTCTNTTTCTTTGCTGTTGTCTCTCGTGAGGTAGCCAGGAGGGGGACGGGACGTGCCCTTTGGGGTGTGCACAGGCAGAGCAGCTTGCTGTGGGTTGCGCCCGGGTGTCTGGGGCACGGCTCTGCCGTGATGGATGGCTGTTTGCAATGTGCACGTTACGCATCTTTCTCCAAGATTTGCAGCCCTCACCGCAGGAGCAGCGGGAGGTGAGAGCTGACCTGCTGCGTACAGCACATCTCCTGACAGTGACGGATGGCTCTGTCTTCCCCAAGCGCACACGTGCCACAGGAGCTGAGCCAGTGTCTTCGGGGCAGGAGAAGAGCCCGAAGCAAGAAAGTAATAGCGCTGCAACAAAAGAGAAAACTTAAGTCTGGGGGTAAACCCTCTTCGTCAAGGGCCTCTCTGAGCCCAAGTGGAGCCCGACAAGGATGAGGTTGCTCTGAGTCACGTCCTTCCTTCTGGAAGCAAGTGTGTCTAAGGGCTGTCCCATCGTGGCTGTGCGCCTCCGCTTGGGCTTTGCCTTGGCACAAGATCAGGTGCCTCACGTGAAAGTGCGAACAAAAAGATTCTCAGTCTGTTTCATCAGAAAGAAACTGAACTGAAACGAGGTAATCTTCAGCCTGAAAACCCCTCCTCCTGGTAAGATGAGGTATTTTCCCCCTGCTCCTGCTTTCTCTGGTGTCCCCAGCTGCACCAATTTGACATAACCTGGGCTGGGTCCCTAGGAAATCTTTCTTTCTGTTGCCACCCAGGATTTGACTTATGGCTGTGCTCCTGGCTGAGGGGAGACCCTTTGCTTCTCAGAGGAGTTTCCAGCACTGCTGTGAGATGGTGAGGCCTCTGCTTGCTGTGTCTCACTCTCTGCCCTATCCTACGCTACAGCCATCTTCTGCAGAAGAGTTCACTCCGCAATTCCTCCTTAGCAACAATCTCCTTTCCTTCCAGAGGATCCCAGCTAACAAGCGTGGAGCAGGCACTGTGAGGTTAACATGCCGTCTTTCTCCCATCTGCCTCGCCACATCCTTTTAACAAGACATACAGCAAAATGTGAATTTACAAACGTTTTTTCTGTCCATCACAGTGCATTAAGCCCATAGGGTGTTAACAGCCCACTTCCCTTACCCTTCTATCGCCAGAGAAAATTGCTGACAAATCTTCCTGTTTGTCTTTTAAAAGTAGAAAGGATGAAGTAAATTTTAAGAAGCACTCAAGCCAACAAATTTGCTGGGGAATGGGGGGGGAGAGATGAGAGGGGGGAAGCTTTAGCCTGGTGAGACTGTTGGAGAACATGGATCCACTTGATGTGCAGCTACAGTGTCTGCACACAGTTTCTGTCACTTGGTAGTGGAAGCTCAACTGGTCACAAGCAGCGAATGGAGGTGCTCACGGTACACTTGCTCTGTTCCTCCCAGCCCCTTGAGCATGAAACCAGCAAGGGAGAGTGCTTATAAATACCAACAGTTAATTAATTTTTTTTCCTGATTTGTCCTTTTTTTGGGCCAGGGACCTCTCTAGATCCTTGGCTGCTCTCTGCCTGACTTTTCCTCCACCATTTTCTTTTAATGCTCCATTAGAGTTGAATGGACTGAAAAATCAACCGCGCTACAGGAAGTTCCTGAGAGAAGATGCTGGTGCTTGAATCTTTAAAAAGGGTTGGCCAAGAGGGATAGAGTTTATTTTCCTTAAGAATTCCACAGGAGTGTGTGGTGCTGGGGGATACATCCACTCCAAAGTCAAGACTGCATCTTAGGACTGTACACAATGATGAAGGCTCCCTGGAGGTGCAGAGGACCTCACGTCCTCACTGGACTCATGTACCAATCTGATTTGACCAAGCCAGAGATCATACATATGTATGGGTCATGCTGAGATACTTTGGGTTTTTGGTTTTGTTTTTTTTTTTTAATTTGTAGATGGGTAGACAGAAGTGGGATGTGCACAATGAAGCATTATATAGTTTAAGGTTCAGAAGAAGGGGCTTATGAATTTTCTGGGGAAAAAACACGTTTTGAAACTTGTATGTTTTCCTTTTTACCTGAAAGAAACCCTATGACAGTATCTTGGTTTAAAGTGGATGGTTCCCTAAAATCTGTTTTGAGCATACGTGCACATACATCAGTCGTCTTTAATTGATTTGGATTTGCCATCATCTTTTCTCTTAACAAACATTAGTATAGTTTGTGTTCTTTTATTATCTTTGTTTATCGTAGTTTTGCCTCATTAAACTATATGTCAGATGAGTAATAAGGGAAAGATACTGAGGCACTGGAACATTAAAGCTAACCTACCTAGAGGGTACTTAGTATCAGACAGTGCTGTCTGCATTTTAGAGATCCTGACTGTGCAGAAGCACATATGTCTAAGGACATTTTAAAAAAAATATGGCTGGATTGAGACATAAATTGCATAATTTTCAGTGTCTTTGTGCCTCACCTGCAGTACACATCATCTTGGTAATCAGCACACACCTATACTAGTTTGATGCCTGTAGTTCCAACAGACAGTACAGACAAACGATTCCTTTTATGTTTGTGATTTAAGCTCTGTTGTCCGAAGGGTGAGTGCCAATCCACTGACTGTTTGGGTAGCTGGGGTGGTTTTTCTGGGGAGGTGGAGGCTGCTTGGGGGTGGTTCTGGGTTTGGTTGTTTCTCACAGAGTGGTAGCAAAGCAGTGCTAGAAATACACTGAATCCACAAACCTGTCTCAAAGGAGAGGCTTCATCCCTGTACTCAGTATGAGCTAGGACATTTCTAAAGCTGTAGTGCTTTTTCTTGCTTGCCACATGTGGGTTCTGCTCTGTGTTTCAAGCTATAGCCCTTTGATGGTGATTTTTTTTTTTTTTTTGCTCTTCCTTAGGTTTAATTCTCAATTTACAATCAGGTGTCACTAGCAGAGAATGTGAAATACAGACAAACTTTCTAAAGCCAAGTACTATGGAAAAGCAGAGCATGGAGTCTGGATTCCCCTGTTGTTCACAGAACTGAGCCATCCAGGTCAGGGTAGATTGTGTTTTCGCCACCATCTGTTGTGCCTGGGGATGCCAACGCAATACTTTTCATGACCTAAAACGGTTTACTGTAAAAGAAAATAAAATGTGGATTTTGGGTCTGGTCATCAACCACTTCTACTCTTACATGAATTTGTACGTGCTTTCAGAAGGCAAATTTTAAGAACAAATTACATGGCAGGAGAAAGCATAACACATGTAAGAAATTATCTAGGATTTTGGCTCTGAAATCTATATTTGGGAGCTGACCAGTTTTTCAAGTTCTGACCTAGCAATATGCAGGTAACTGATTATCTTTTATTTAAAGAGTGCCTAAAGCACTGCTAATGACCTCAGCACTCTAGGAAATTTCTTCCGTAGATCGTCTTGTGCATTTAGCAGCTTCTGGTGATTTTTTTTTCACCACGTATTTAGAGCAGATTCCAGTTAGCATATGAGTAACATCATGTCAGCCCTAGTTCTTTCGTTCTGACATCTCTCTTGGCTCCTGGTGCGATTTGGCCCTGTTTTCCGAAATGTTGGTCCTGAGTCCAAATGTAACTTCGTGGGTGGTACATATGTCAAGCCCTAGTTCAGTATTTTTGGACAGCAGTAGCATTTCATAATTCTTTTGAAATGAAAAGAAGAAGTTAACTGAAGAAAAAAAAAAAGCTAGATCTAGCTGGGCACAAGCTTGCCTTTTCTACTCCCTTCTCCACCCCCCTTTTTTCCATTTGGAAAAATAAAGGTTTACGTGGCAGAAGTACTTGACCGGATTTAGGCTCATTCAGAGCAGCAAGTAATAGCGTCTTTGTAACCTGTCTTGTTATGCTCTGGTGGCCACTGAGACCTCCTAGGATGTGAGTGAAGAAGATGGGGAGAAGTGCAGGGTTGTAACCCTGTGTTTGAGTTTGTTAAAATGGTGAGCTGGGCTGAATTATGTAGATGGATGAATAAGGCCATGTTGGCACCAAAAAAGCCAAACAACCCCCTCAGGTTCTCTGTATGTCTGTGTTTGATCTACCTACTGCCATATTATATCTTTATATACAGCACACTCTAAACAGCACAGGAAGGTATAAATGCAACTTTATTACATAAAATCAAGTGAAATAGTCCAGAAGGTTGTAGCCTGTGTGAAATAAACACATGTACAAAGTACAGGAGGTTTCACAGAGCATAAATCAAAATGAGCTTCATAGCTTCCTTCCTTCTCCCCAGTGCAGTTGCTGAGCTGCTGGCTAAAAAGCTGTCCTTCATCCTTCTCTTGCAGCAAACCACACACTCATATATTATTCATTCTGTTTCGCTAGTAATGCAGGACACAGGTACTTTTTCTAGAGTGTCTCAGGTTGCTTTGCAGCGTGTCTGTGCCAGCCCCACTGCTGCGGTTGCAGTTCTGGGCGTTGTTTTTTCAAGCGCTGATAATTTTTCAAGCAGTAGCAACATCAACAGAAAAAGCATGTTTGTGATGAATCTTGACACCCAAGTTCTGAGCCCAAAAGGGGATTGTCTGTGAGAAACCACAAAACAATTCACTGTATCCCTCTGGTCCTCCCTTACTTAGTCACATAGCTTCAGGAGGTCATAGGCTAGCCAGCTGCCCTTCCTAATCTGCTGATGAAACAAGTTAGCTTCAGCCCTTGCAACATGGCCTCTTCCAGCATCCTGGCACCGTCTTGTCATAGTTGAAGGCCCCGGGGACAATGGTCCTTGTGGTGGTGCCATAAAAGATGCTGGACTCGGCAATGAGGACCGTTCTTTTGAAGGACACCAGCCTAAATGATGCATTTTTACCCTGTCTTTTTTTTCCTTCTTTCTAACGTGCAGTCAGTGTGAGGTGCTGTGCAGGAGAATATAAGGAAGGAGGGGAGAGAGAGAGGAAAACTGGGTCCCTGTTTTTGGCTACTTACAGGACAGTGTAAGGTGAGAGCTTCAGTCTTAAATATTTGTAGTTATCTTGTGGATAATATAGTTTGTGGGTATAGAATGGGTCTGCTTTTTCCTTTAAAAAGGGAGTTGCAAATAGTTAAGTCACATCAACTTAATCTTGTTTCCTATTTGTAATAAATATGCACAACAACTGAAAAATACAGTAGGAATGGTTGTCTTGTTGGGCTTGTGGTTTGATTAGTCATTTGACTCTGATGCCCAACATGGACTCAGCTGATACCTTTTATTTTTTTCTTGGTGTCAAAGCACAACTGGCTCAATGCAAGGAATAGGAAGGAGTTCAGACTCCTCCTCATGGAGGGTTTGCCAGGGCTTCCTGCGTGATAGGTCCAGCTGGAAGCTTTGGGACACGTTCACAAGCAGTCAGGGATGGTAAAATTCCTCCTCCGCATTCAAACCAGGATATCCAAGCTGGTGAGTGAGACATCAGCAGAGACATCAGCTATTCCCTGTTGGAAATAAAGGAAGGAGCATGAGCAAAATCCATGACTGACTCATCCTTCCCAACAAAATACTATTCCAGGATTTAAGCATCAGGGAAGTATTATCCTGTGGGCTACTTGTAGTGATGTGTGCATTTTTGATTGGTTTAAGAGCTAACTGGTTTGCCCTCCCCAGTACACAATACCATTTAAGTGCCTTCTCTATATTATGTCTTATAGAGGTGCCCAAATATCGTAAGCATATAAATATATATAAATACTCCAGATATCCTTGATTGTGTAGTCTCCTGTGAAGCACCCACTGTGTTTTGCAAACCTTGCCTAGTTCCGTTGGGGGATTTCACCCACAGTTTTGTAGTATGGCAGCAAAATCCTCCACTACTCTTTCTTCTTAGCGGTTTGGTTGCTTTTCCTTTCTATTTCCACTTCCCCTCACTCCCAAACCCTAGTATGGGCCTTACCTGTGGTTACTGGCTGATGTAAAGGTCGGGCATAAACGTCTATACTACTCTCTTTAAGTCTGAGGCTTGCCTAGGTGGTGCAGCATCTGTAGCTATGTAATATAACAGTGTTTATTGATCCCGGGTCTATGTCATATTTCGGTGAAGCAGGGGACAGCTTGATTACAATATAGGATTTCATCCTTTATTTTTAATTTCCTGCTGGTTTGTGTCACAGCCTTAACGTTGCTTAAACCTGATCGAATGCGACCCCCGCAGAGCTCAGGCAGCCAGCTCGGCTGGAGAGCCATGGGGCTGGCTGCTATGGTGGGGAGTGATGATGCATGTGTTTAGGGGATGGTTTTGATATTCCCCACCTCCCAGGGGCTGGTAGCAGGGGTGGGTGGGGAGGGAAGGACAACATGCAGAGAAAGGCTGGGGTATGAAGGGAAGTGTGTCCATCTGGGGTGACATACTTTAACCACCCTAGCACCTCTGCTTGATTATGTGTTATACAAAACAAGGGACTCTACAGCTTCTGAGAACGACAACCATCTTTTTTTATATATTTTTTTCTTTTATTTCCCACTGGCAAAATTTATCACCTTCTCACCTCATCAGTGTCAACAGCTGGATGTGTAAAAGGTAGAGTAACACAGGCATGTGGTAAACAGAATCAGAGTTACGAGCATTTACTTCCCTTGTCTCTTGGCCATGGGAAAACTGCTGTGAAATGTGAAGTCTCAGACAACCTTGACTGTTGTAGTCAAGGTCAAATGAGCACTAAATATCCTTCAGCACGTGAAGCTTGTCTGGGTTTAAGGGGTCCTGAAAGGTGAGAACAGGATCTCGGAGCTGTTTCACACTTTGACTGCGTACACGTCCTGTCGTTGCTCACCGTTTCATGTTGACAGTGTGAATCTGGTCTTTGGTTAGCTTCTTGGTGGGTTTGGGATGGGTTTTTTGTTTTGTTTTGCTGGGGAGTCCTTTTAGGACACTGTATTTCAGTATAGCCGCTGCCATAGCCAGTGATATCTTACCTGATGAGGATGTTGTTCCAGTGCACCTCTTCTCCCTTGCAAACAACAGCAGTAGCTTGGCATGTTAGATGTTTCCTCATCTTCACTTTTCCATTTGGTGAAATGGATGATTCTTTAGAGAAAATCTTTCCACAGAAGAAGAAATTTACATCTTGGTCCCTAGGAGAAATAATGATTATTTTTTTTTGTTGGTTTAGTTTGGTTTGGTTTTTTTTGTTTGTTTTTAAAATCACAGCTGCTTGTTTCAGGGCACTGGGTCACTAATTGAGTGCCAGCTTTATAAATGCTCTTTGTCCTCTCCCCACAGGGCATACAAAACCATTGAGGAAGATGACTTGAAGTTTCCCCTTATATACGGAGAAGGCAAGAAGGTGGGCACGTTTGCTTTCCTCAGACCAAAGGAAGGAGGAATTCTGTGCTGTTTACCACTTGGTTTAGCCTGTGGCAGTCCAGTGTTTTCCACTCAGTATCTCTTTATTTTATCGTTTTGACAGCTTGAAAGAATATCTTGGTTCTGTCATAAATCAGTCTCATGTCTGGGGGGACTGCGGGGGGAGCTCAATGTACTAAAAAGCATTTTTATAGCAAACAGTCATTTGCTGTTCAGTTTGCTTTTGTTATTCTTTCGTTGTCAGTAGACTACAATGAGACAGCCTTAAATAATTGACTTAAAATGTACCTTGTTTCATTGTAAAATATAACTAGGCTGCATGAAGATAGGAAAATATGTTCTGTTTGCTGAAAACAAAGCAGGAAGACATTTAATAAATTTTTAGAGTGCTTTGAGATGCAAAACCTTAATTTAGGAAGGGGAGGAGAGGGGAGAGGATCAGGGCAGGGATTTGGGAAGTATAACACCCCTTAACCGTATCTTCTTCAGCTGGTGTACGTGAACTCAGTGTTGAATTTTCTCATGTGTGAATGCTGATAGTTTTTCTTGAAAGGGAGAAACGAACCATTCTGTTTGGGTGTACTTTGTTTCCAGCTCTGTGATTAAGAACAGTGAGATCATTAGTGCTGATCCCAGCAAGCTTAGCTGGATGCAGCAATAGGATCAATATAAGGACACAGTGGTGTCAGTTTGCCGATATTGGTATGCTCGCTGTGTTTCTAAATAGTGCTCCCCTGCTGCATTAGGTTCTTATCTCAATGCAAAAATACACGCTCTTCAAAATTAGTCCAAGTTTTGAAGGTTCAGACCTGCAGCTTATCTCGCTGAATTTGGTTAGGTTTATAATTATTTGCAAAATGTTTCATGCACATCTTTTTAATTTACTTCCTTATTGCCTTTGGAGCCAGGGGTTAGTGAGGCAAAATAATTTTGAGTCAGTTACTTGCTGTTATTGATGCTGTGAGCTCTCTTGTTCAGAAGCTACTGCAGCTAAACTAGAGTTTGGGGAAAACAATATGCAGAGAACAAGGTTCCTCGTGAGGCATTTCTACCTGGTCAGTCTTTGGAGAAGCGTGGATGAAGAAGAGCCCAACACCTCTTGGGAAACAGCTCATGTTGCACAGGAAGCTGCTTGGGGAAGGAAGTGGTAGACTTGAGGTAACAGCAGACCTGCCCTAGGCTGGCTCTCCACAGAGGAGAGCACTGTGGTCAGTACCACTGTCACCAGTACATTAAGCAATTTAAGGTGGCTTTTAGCACTTTTCCTCGGTGGAGGGAATATACATCAGTGTGTCAACAGGACTAGGTTTCTTAGGTATATAATTAGGGTCCTCATCCTTCTTGTAAAAGCTGTTTATTAACAGTATAATTTGCTGAAGGAATGTTGTTGTAGACTGGTGTGGGACAGTGAGGCAACTGGGTTAGGTTTCCGCAGTCCCAGTCCCTTACATCCCCAGGGGGCCACAGTCAAATTGGGGTGCATGCAGACCGGGATGTGGATGAATACAAAGCTTGGACTACTGAGGGAAATGGAGAGAACATGAATGTGAAAAGCTTTGAAGTAGATGAGCTGTGTAAAATCTAGAGCTTCTAGGAGAGAAAAGGGAATTCATCCCTAACTGTAGCAGGTATGGAGTAAGAACATTATCTCTTTCCCTGTTGACACAGTGCATGTAACAAGATTTGATTCTATTACTTTTCTTTATTTTCAGGCTCGGGTTATGGCAACAATTGGAGTGACCCGAGGACTGGGAGACCATGACCTGAAAGTGCATGACTCCAATATATACATCAAACCTTTCCTGTCTTCATCTCCCGAGGTAAAACAGCCAAGGGTCAGCTATCCGATTTGTGGGAGAGAAACAAATACACTAAGGTGTGCTTTTTTGTTCTTCCCAAATTGTCCATTCTGATTGTGGTCCAATCTGGGTAACCATACTGCTCTTCCCAACGGTGTGTCATGTTAGTAACATCCACGGTGTAGGAACGGTGTAAGTTGCCCAGCTGTGTGCCCTGGCTCTGGTGGCTCCACATGCCTAGCAGAGCATTGGTGCCTTCTCACTCCCTGGTCTATGCTTATCCTGTAGCCTCACCATTCCATATCACAGATACCCCCTTCATCTTGCCTTCATGTGCTCCAGCTCCTCTTGAGGCCTAGAACATGCTCAGGGTCAGGCTGGATGGGACTTTGAGCAACCTAGTCTAATGGGAGGTGTCCTTGCCCATGGCAGGGGGGTTGGAACTCTATCTTTAAGAACCGTTCTATGATTCTATGCCGTCTTCACAGAAGTTGATGTAAATCTGTGTGCTCCAGAAGGGAGCGCTGGATGTTTTTTCTGGTAGCATAGTATCCTGTGTTACACAGAGGGTACCAGGTCAGCTCTTAAACTGGAAAATGCCAACAGCAATTGGAAGAGTCCTTTATGCTTCCATCTGCCCCTTCACCTCCAGTTCTTAATTCTTTGTGATGATTTTGTGCAAACACCAAATAATGGCAGGAATGACAGTGTGCATTCCCAAATGATGGCATAACAAGGGGATTATTCAGTATTTGTGTTAGGGATAGTTTTAAGTGCCTCCATCATCTTGACTTGGCTCGTCACAAACAATTCCAGTTTTTGACCACCAGAGACCTTGCAGTGAAGGATATCAAGCCTTCCAAAGGGATTTGAATGCATTTGTTAACAATAAACATGCAAACCTTGCTTTTTTTTCCCCCCCCTCTGTAACTGCATTCCTGTTCCTATGTCAAGGAACAGATGACACTTTTTTTTTAATAAAATATTAAGCAAGGGCAAACAATCTGATGACAGCACAAAAAAGAGGAGGCTTTGCTTCCATTGCCCAAATGCTAAGAGCTGTCCACTGCTGGCGTTTTAAGCATACCCAGTATTTGACCTTGAATTTATTGCTTTTTATAGCAGTGTGAGAGAATGAAAATACACAAATGACATAATACTGCTAGGAAGGAATCAAATTATTAAATTTACTTTGCCTAGAACATCTTTGAGGCTTTAAAAAATTGCTGAAAGATTCGGGCCCTGAAGAAAGAGGGGGAGATCAACAGACAGGCTCTTCTTCATGTTTCCTTGCTGTCAATCCAGTACCTTCCCTCTCCCCCACTTTGCAGGTGTGGTATCCCTCACCTGGGACCTGCTCCTCTTCTCCTCAGCCGGGCAGGCAGCAGCTCTGCCCTCATCACTGTGATGGATTTGTTTAGTGCCAGCGAAATGATGCAATTCTAACTATTTATTTTTCTTGCTGGCATGCTGAGACCCAGCGTTTCTGGGGTATGTAATGGCTGCAGCGCAGTACCTCGGCAGTATCATCTCTGCCAATTGCCACTGCAGTATTTGTCTGTGTGTATAAACCAAAGCTTCTCATGGGCTTTTCTGATTTCTGTGGAGTGTGTCTGTACGTGTTCGAATTCTGGAATATGACATCCAGTTCATATGCTACCCACGTTTCAGGATCTCTTAACTGCTTTGCAAAAGAGAAGCAAAATTGGCTTTGTTTCCACATTCCCTTCACAGCTAAATTCAGCAGAAGTGTATGAGAGCAGGAGGAGGAAAGACGGAGCACCAGCCACCTCAGTTTAGAGATACTGGCAAAAAAAAAGCCCTGAATATTATTAGGAAGTAACATATGCTCCAACTGGCTTTCCATTGCACCTCCTTCTTTCTCTTCCTAGAGAGATCCCCAATGCTTTATCTCCTGGTGTTTTTTCCCTGACTCGTTCTGTCCGAATGTGGACAGTGCACCTTGCACAGAAACTGGTATTAAGGAACAATGTCTCTATGGTGCCATCTGGGAAGTTTGGCACTTGGGAGTAAAGGCAGTGGCGTCAAGCAGCAGTCATATTTGGCCCTCATGCAGCATTGGACTTCAGATTGTTTATATAGAGGTAGGGAAGCACAAGGTCTGGTTTCCAGACCTGGAAAAGGGGAGGCGCAGGAAATTAAGGCGCACAGTGAGTCGTGACAGAGGGGGGGATCCAAGTCCTCTGGCTTCTGTTTCTGTGCCCTGATTACAGCATCGTCTCCTGAGTTGGGGGGAACGTGGTGAGTTTTCAGAATATTTTACCTCTAGTGTGACAAAGCCCTGGTATGCCATGGCCACCAAAATTTAGCTGAATGAAAGGTAGACATCCCCGAGACTACATCCAGAAATAGGCAAATAAAAGTAATTTAAGGGTGTTGTGAAATGATACTTTGATGGAGTGCCAGGCAAAGGGAGGAGAAGTCATGTAGCCAAGACTGACAAATGTAATCAGGATTCAGTGGCTCAGCTGTTACGAGACCAGATTTGGAGGACTTCTGCAGGTTGGTGAGCTCTAGAGAATTGAGCCTTTTATAATGAACTGGAGTAGCACAAAGCAGGCAGGCCATGGCTGAGGCTCTCTGGCATGGAATTAAATATTTATTTTTCATAATGGAACAGTTCATCTGAAAGCTTTCAGCAGGAAATTCTGCTTTTTAAAGCTCAGCAAGATCTGCCTTGTTGCAGCTGAAAAGCAGAACTTCACTCAGCCGTTTGGTGGGAGAGGTGTGGATCTCACGGCGACATTTGGCCCTTGCCAGTGATGAACCTGAAGCCAGCCACCATAGCAAATGATAAGAAAGTAACGAAGCAGAATTTTTCTCCTTCCATTATGTAAAATCCATCTGACAACTCCACAAATATGTCAAGTGAGACCGTTTTAGATTCACATCTGCCTTCTGGAGAAATCTTTAGGAATTACACCATTTAAAGCAAGGCAAAGACTTAGAGAAGTACAGTATGATCAAAGGGAATCAAGGTGGTTTCAAGTAGCAAACATCACGCTTCAGTGGCATGAAGTCCTTCAGGGTTATGCCTATCAGAGAATTAAAATAAAATATAAAATAAACGCAGTAGATGCTCTTGCGTGAGCACTTTGATTTCTCAGAAAATGTTTGAGAAACTGTTCTGCATCACAGGTTATTAATATAAAAGATATGAAGCTACAGACTAAGTGGAAAGTTGGCACAGTCTACTGGAAATTGGCTAAAGGGCAGGAAACAAAGGGTGGCAGTAAAAAGCTAAAAGGAGATTAATTGGTGAGTGCTGCAGGGAGCAGTGTTGGGACCCGCTTTTTATTATTTACATATAAATTACTTGGAGGGTGGTATTGAAAGATCTCGTCGTTTGCCAGCGAAGCTGTGCTGGATAACACTGCGCATAAAAAGGGACGATACAATTAGGAAAGGGCTTAATTTATTGAAGTAGCCGAGTTGATCAATAGTACAGGGGAGTGAATGCGGGCTGTTGTTTGGCTTGAATCCCCCCAGGGGCTGGCTGCTGAGGAGCACCTCAGGTGGCTGCAGGCCCCCGTGTCTCACTCAGCTGGGAGCGGGTTTGGAGCTGCAGGGACTGGCACTGGCTGCCTCTTAAAAACCAACCTGGCAACCGGGCCGCAGCGCCTTCGCAGAGCTGCTGTGGTCCCTTTCGGCAGCCAAAGGCGGGTTTTGTCCGGTGGGTAGATCTGTTTGAAATGTAAATATAAAAGCGGCCCACCTGTTTGTTTGTTGCTTGTCCAGAGCGTTTTTCTCGGTGCTCTTGACCGAGCGATATGAGAAACAAATATCTGGATTGAAGAAAGGCCTTATGTGACAAACTGCATAACGCACGTTCAGGAAGGTGATGTGTGTGACTGTGTGCTCTAGCGGTGTGTTACCTATCAGCACGGATCTGCAAGTACCAGTCAGGATGAAAGAGAGTATAGCACAGTGCTTGCTTATTGTCATGGTTGCCTGCGCAACCGGGGTTGTGGTGCTCCTTCCTTATAGTTGGCTTTGTACGTTTTCTGGTGACTAAAGTCACGTTTAGCTTAACAGGTCAGCTGCTCTACATCAAGAAAGAACATCAATGGATGGTAGAAGTATGGGGTAATGGTTTTAAACTGAAAGAGGGGGGATACTTATATTGGATATGAAAAAGCAATTCTTTACTGTGAGAGTGGTGAGGCACTGGAACAGGTTGCCCAGGGAAGTTGTGGATGCCCCATCCCTGGAAGCGTTCAAGGCCAGGCTGGATGGGGCTTTGAGCAACCTGCTCTAGTGGGAGGTGTCCCTGCCCATGGTAGGGGGGTTGGAACTCCATGATCGTTAAAGTCCCTTCTAACCCAAACCATTCTATGATTTTATGTGACCAAGCTGGGCTCCTTTGAAGGCTGTCCTGATGCATCAGAGAGATGTTAGAGTGAGGAAGTTTTCCAGGGCAGCACAGAAGGGGCTCACAGGCTGGGGGGAGTTGGTGGCAAGACTCTTGGGACAACCCAGGAGACAGAGGACAGAGTGCAGGTAGCCCAATATGTTTGGGGCAGAGGACATGAATTCTATGGGATACTATCAGGGTTGACATCTGTCTGCAGAAGTGAAGAATCACAAGGGAAAGGTTGAAGATTAGGGGGGGGGATTGCTAGGAAATTTCTCAAGGGTGTTGGACAGTGTCTGGCCAGTTGTCTGCCCCAGTGGGGCTGTCCTACACTGATATGCAGTGCCTGGAGCTTTGTGCAAACTTATGCCACAGACAGAACACTGCTCTAAACCTTGCTGTTGTTTCATTTCATTGAAATATAGCTATGGGAAGCAGGCAGTCATTAGGTAGGTTGGTTCTGGAATTTGGAAAAAAAAAAAAAAAGCCAAGCTTTTAAAAGTAGTAATTTTCATTGGAGGCAAAGAACTGCTTTCGATTTACAGGGCCTTGCAGTTCCTTGCTTGTTGCAGGCACTTAAGTAACTCCCTGGATCTCTGCTTGTCTTTCTCAAACTCTGGTGTATCACACTCCCTTGCCTTTTTTTGTGTAGCGTGTATGGAATATGCTGTGGGGTGTTGCACAACGTGAGTTGTGTGGAGTGGATGTGCCGTGAGCTCTGTTGGTCTAAGTATCTGGTACACATGCCTTGGTGGTGCCTCCCAACCTGTGGAGGTCTACTGTCACGCTGCTCCGTGTCCAGCTGAAGGCACGTGTGGCTCTTGCAGGAGAGCCCCATTGAAAATAAGAACTGGAGCAAAGCTGCTAGCTGAAGAGTGATGGGTTGTTTCTGTGCCTGAGCAAGGCAATCTCTGAGCATAACCTGGACCTACAATAGACTGGACAGCTCTAAATTAAGTCATTTTTGTCAGCAGCGTACTAGGGGCACCTGCAGCTGCATTTTAGAAACCTGAGGAAAGACAGAAAGAAAACTCTTAATCTTCTCTTACGTATTGTGTGGATGTGGCTGCCTTGATGTGTTGCTGCTGCAGTAGTAGGAAGGCAGACAAAACTGCATTTCAGTGAACGTTTTGTTGCTTGTTCTATCTGGTCCCTGGGACACAGGAATCTTACGTGAAGCTGCCCCAAGTTTGCCTCCTGTAACCTTGGCGCTCTTTTCCTTAGCCTGGGTACCAGCCTGGCATCCCTTATTGCTCACCCTACTGCCCTTCTCTGTACTTCTTCAGTGACATCTAGTTCCTTTTCAATAGCACCCCATGATGGAGGTGCTTAATTCACAAAGGTTTTACTTTTAGGAAGTGACTGCCTTGTTCCCACATTATCCATAAAATCAGTGTGCTGATTGCTTTTCTCTTTCTTTTTTTTTTTTTCTTTTTTGCTTTTCCCTCAAAATGGTCAGGCCAGCAGGGGGATTGGACTAGATGATCTTTCAAGGTCCCTTCCAATCCCTGATATTCTGTGATATTCTGTGAAAATTTAAAAATTTCTTGGTAAAATGATCTCATCCTGGTATTGCTCTAGCAAAGTGCTACACGAGGGATGTGGACCTTTTGGCCTGGGGGTTGGCTGTGAATATTCTTCATCCCAGTGCTGCCCCCCAAGTCTGGCAGGTTTGTTCATTTCAGGAGGATTCAAATCAATGATGCATGGTCTTTGCCCCAACAAACGCTGCAAAAAAGGCTCTCGTGGTGTAATGTGTACTTTGCCTGGGTGGGAGAGCCATGGTAGAGTCACAGAACTGTCTAGGTTTGAAGGGACCGTTCAGATCACTAAGTCCAACCGTCCACCTAATACATCACCTGGTAGATGTGTTTTTTCCTAGTGCTGATGTTTGAAGCTTATTCCTACAACAAGACGCTGGGTGCATCTCTGAGCATTAACCCTGCTGCTTTCTCAGATATTTGCCCGTACCCAAGAGATGTGACCAGAACATGTGCTGCTCGTTGATGGCTGTGTTTGCTAATTTACCCCCCACACCACGGTCATTTCTGAGTTGAAACTGTGGGCTGTTACAGGCTGAACTAAATTTTGGGGGAAGGGGACTATGACAACTACTGGTTTGTGTGCAGTGGGCTTCAGAGAAGGGCTGTGCCGTGCCTGGGGATCTTTCCTATAACAGCATTCCCACTCAGTCTGAATAAGGAGATGTGCTGTAATGAAGAGAGTATCGTGCCTTGACTTTAATCCTCTCCAAAGACCTTATTCAGCTGCAACCTTAGATAATGAAGCGAAGGTTACATTTTACAAATGACCTTCTTGTGCTTTTGAGTGAAAGGCGAACCAGTAAGGATTAGCAGTCAGGTCTAGGTGATTTTTTTTCTTCTTTTCTTTTTTTTTTTTTTTCCCCCTCCAGTACTGGTTGCAGTCCCATTTTTTTTTTAATTTTTTAAAAGGTCCAGGCATTTTATGTGCATTGCCTGCTCCATGGCTCCTAAAGGGAGAATGCATGAGGAGGGAGAATAAAACAGCTTGTGTTTTCTAGTTATGCCAAGTACTTGTCCCGACACATTTCCCGACTGTGGCTGCTGTTAGTGGAGCCCGAGGCCGGAGCAGGGTGCGTGACGAGGTGCACCGTTCCCAAACTCGAGTACAGATGATCATTTCCTCCTGTCTGCCTTGCCAAGGTTGTCACACTTCTTTCAAACTGCGGTCGTTGCTGTGGTAATTGAAGTGCTCCAGGAGTGCTTCCTAACAGCTCCCCACCGCAGCCTGGGAACACAGCCTGTGCTGGAGGGAGAGTTGCACCCAACCAAAGGCTTGTTTTAAAACACTTACCGTGACATTTGCTCACCTGGTGGCCTGCTGCCCCACCACCACCACCCCTGGTGTCTGCCCCCTCTGCTCCCAGTTTTCCCCAGCCTCACTGGGAAGAGGGTGGTGATGTTAAGGAGATGCCAGCAGCCGTGGTCAGCCTGACTGTGGCTGCAGACTGATGAGGTGAAGCCAGTGGGTATTTTAATAGCGTGGATAAACCTTGGGGGGTTCACTTCTGTGCAGGTGTTGAACTGGTCTCTACCCACAGGACTCCTTGCAGATAGACATAACCAGCAGGTAAATAGTTTATCACCATTTCATCAAGCTACTCACTCACTCGGGCATAATTCTTGAGGGCAGCAGCTGCCTCAGCTCTAGAAGAATAAATGTGATGCCTTCTGCAACACAGGCATTTCTGAATGGGTGCAATTTATCTGGCAGAGTTAAATGGATCTGGACAAATAGTGAAAACAATTATTTCTGAATATTTTATTAGAAAATATCAAAAATACATCAAATAAATTATTCAGCTTCCATATGACTGGTCCTGCCAGTGATAAGGAAGAGGCTCCCATGCCAGACCAGGCTTCTGGGTGGGAGAGGCTTCTAGCACTGGTGAACAGCCTGGTGCTTTACAGCCTTCCTCGGGAATGCTTGCCTCCATCCTGGCACTTGAGCCAGGTTGGGAAGAGTTGCCAGCTCAAGGGCTAATTTGGAGACAGACCCCAGCAGTGCTGTAGGAGAGGTATTTCAGTGGCCTGACCAAAGCTGCTAACTCACAGCCCAACTCGGCAATGTCTCACAAACAGCTCTGACTGTCCCTTTATGAATGTCTCTTGGGTTTTATTTGCTTTAGGTAAGAGTCTATGACCTCCTGCAGTATGAGCATGGGCCAGATGATGTCCTGATCCTGGCTACTGATGGACTCTGGGATGTGCTGTTAAATGAAGAAGTGGCAGAAGCTGTCACTAACTTTCTACCAAACTGTGACCCCGACGATCCCCACAGGTTTGTGCTCTTCTCTGACTTTCTGGCTTCTCTGTGGAAGTAAGAGTGCCTTTTTGATTATGTAGTTTTGTAGAAAGCATGATATGAGTAATGTTTACTAAAGAAGCAGTGCTTAAAAGAAGACATTTTTATAAACTGGATGAAGTCTCTAAGCAAGTGTAGGGGTTTGGTTGTTTGGTTGGGTTTTTTTTCTGTTGTAACTCAGAATTGCCTGCTTTCAAAGGAAAAGTTGTGGGGTCAGAGTATCTTGGCATAGGATCCATTTGGTTGCTCTACTAGCTCCTGTGGAAACTGTGAGAGGCTGAGGTCTTAGAAGAACACGGCAACAGTTCTTTATCTCCAGCAGTTTTCCACTCCTACTCTCCTCTGGGTAATCCCTTGTTTCTCACTAGGATGTAATTAGCATGTATCTCCCTCTCACTTGTATGTATGTACATTTAAATACAGCACAGCGTGGTTCCCACTCATCCTGATCATGCTGTGACCTTTAAGCCAACCTTCAGAAGGTGATGCTCGGTGCTACCAGTTGCAGGACAGCTGCAACGACAAAATAGGTGGAAAGTCTGGCTATTTCATCTAGTTGGATTCTGTTTCATTTTACAATTTTAACCTACCTCATTGTCTTAATTTTCCTGTCTTTATCACCTCTTACTTGATCAGTTGCTCTCCTTAAAGCACACGATCAGGCAAATAAACAAGTTCCCAAACAACTAACTGTAGTACTGCCTTGAGTGGGTCCATCAGTCTGTCTGCTGCTGAGTTCAGTGTCACCGTGAATTAAAACCTTAAGCTAGAGATCTGAAGTTTCTGGCTTGTAAAAGTGAGGACTGTGAAAGTGGAAAGAGCTTTATCCTTCCCTAGGGGCTGTTCAGGAAGAGAAGTGTGCGTTGCTTCTGAACTCAGGCCTGGCCATCGCTATCTTCTGCCCTCACCCTGGGCTGCGGGTGAGGAAAAGAGCTGTTATGCATCCCCAGTTGGTTGCGGAAAGCGGAGCTTCAGAGATAGCTCTGGGGTATCTTGGCATCCAAGTGAAAAGATGTGGGATGGTGCGAGAGCTCAAGTTACAGCTGTTTAGATGTGACAACTCGAGAGGACAGAGGGAAAAACCCATCTCAAAATGCTTGGTGTTTCTCATGTTTCTAAGTGGTCATTTTCATGTGGTCAGCCCTGTTCTCCATCAGCAAACAAGGAAGATAATCACTGGGACACTATTACAGTCACTTGAGTTTTGAAGTGAGAGCAGCTCCAAGGTAACTTGCAAGTGGTTTTTACTTATCCTGACACAAATACGGAATGCAAATCAACATTTTGCTGCAAGCACTCAGTCTTCAGGTGAATGAATGGTGAGCATGAAGCTGCTGCAACTGCAACATTTTGACCTTCCCTGCCTCCTTTGCACTGAAGAGGAGATGTGGTACAAATGATAGCTAGGGCTGTCTCTGCCTCAGCAGGACATGGAAGTGTCTCTGTCCTCCTCTGGGAGATCAAGTAGGATTGGCAAGAGGTCCTTCCAGAGCATCTGGCACTGTACTATGCAGATACACAAATAATTTAGGGTAGGAGGAGATGACCCATCCAATCTACTTCCTGTTTAGTGCCATTCAGAGGTGCTTGGGAGCTTTTGCTCTCATTTCTGTACCCCTGAGTCTCCTCTTGCAAAGGCACATGATAAAAATGTAATACCTCTGCTCTGCTGTGTCTCCGTTCTCATCTAGTAACTGGGAAAGGTTGACTCTTCCTGCCATCCTTACTGGTCCTGTCTGTTGTGAACACAGGCTGGGTGTGCTGTGTCTGGCTTGGTCTTTCCAAAGCTGGTGATGGCCACCATGTTTGCCGTCATAGGAATGGGAGCTTTTGTTTGATCTTTTGACTTCTTAGGTGGGTAGTTTTTCATCCATGGTAAAACACTTATAGAAATCTGAGACAAAAAGAAAAAAAGTAGATTTTCTTTGTTTCATGTAGATTTGTTTGTGTTGGTCTAGTCCCAGTAATTGTTGGGGATTTGTCCCTGCTTGTGCCAGAGTGAGTATAACACCTGCCAGAACTGGGCCTGCTGTATTATGAGGTAGAACAAACACATTCATTAGTGTTTGACCTACTGGTCTATGAATGGACATCTGAATTGAAAATTAATTTGTTCTTTTAAGTAATTTTGTGCCAGGTCATTTAGAGGCTTACAAATAGTGGTGGCAAGACATTTCTCATGCCAGCTTGCAAAAGGTAATTAGAGCAGTCCCTCATATAGTTTACAATGATATTTATGAAAATTACCTTTGTGGAATTGCTCTCGCTGCTTGGTTGTAAAGAATATTTAAAGGGTTTAAAGTACTCTGTGAGAGGTTTTTACGTAATTACTTCACAGTGGTCCAAATGAGGTATAACTAATGAATTTACAATAGCATAGCTGCTCAGACTGTGGCCCTGTGTTCAGTCCTCTCGTTAGTCAGTGACAGGAAAACTTTGTTTGCTGTATTATCAGCGTATTGTTTAAAGGAAATATTATCCCACAGAATGTCAAGTTCTGTGATGGGTGTAGTGACATAGTCTGTGGTGAGGTGATCAGCTGGAAATGTGAAATCTCCAGGGATGTCAAAAACTTGTCAGAATGTAAGAGACTTGCCCCGCAGGTTTGGTAACAGTGTGGTCTTCTGGAGAACCTACCTGTGGAGAGGAGTCTGGATCCGCCTGACCCAGTAGCCTACTTATTCCCTGTCAGCAGCATATTTACAAAAANGGGAGGAAGATTGGAAGATTTTAGAGCTGCAGAGTGCTGCTCTCTTACGTAATTAGCTCTTTGAGGGAACAATATCCCTCCCATTTGAATTGGAAGTCATTTTATAGCCTGATGGGTAGGAGCTTACAGCCCTTGGCAATGCTCTTGGGACTCTCTCCTGCTGATATTTACTGTCAGAACTGTGAGTGTTTGTTACCCACAGAAAAACATCTTTGAATCCTGTCAAACGCAGCATGTGCCTGGGCATCTTCAAGTACAGGGAGAGCAAAGTCCTCGGGTCTGTCTTTGCCCAGACATGCAGACACAGCCTCAGGGGGGTTTGGGCAGTGGGTGATGGGCACAGCCTTGATAAGAGAACAGTTCCTCCGTGAAGGCTGCGATGGATTGAGGAAGCTGGGGTGGAGCTGGATTTCTTAGCCAGCTTGTTTCTTACGGGTTTTGTGACAGAGAAGAGCATGAAGGGGACCCTGAGTGAAGAACAGTTGGTAGCGACACACTGGTGCTTTTTCCATACATCATCTCTCTGAAGAGGTATGAAGATAGAGGAGTGTGACTCTGGCCTGTTTCCTTTAGCTGTGCTTATGTAGGTTTTACACACTGACCTTGGGGATCTTTTATTTCTCGTCCTCCTTCCTCTCCTTTCTCGTTCCCGCTCTCTCTCTCTCTTACACCACCCAGAGATTTATGAGGATGCTGGGGAGTTGCTCTACCTCTGCTGTGTGTAAGAAGATAAGAAGCTGCTCAGACAGCAGCACGTTTTCCCCACTGTCACCATTTCTCCTGCAATACTTTCACTGATCAATACTGAAAGCTTGAGCAGAGGGGGGAAAAAAAGATACCCATATATATTTATTCTTAAAACACAAAAGTTGTATTCCAGCGAGGCTGTTCATTAGGAGGAAGTGGATACTTTAAAACTACTTCAGCACTTCTCTAATGCTGTCTCGACAGCTGAATCCCAAGTTCACAGCGCTGGAGAATAAGGCATTTGGTAATGGACTGCCGCTGCTATTCATCTCCAGGTACAAGAGACTCACCCTGTCTCCTCTGGTGCCAAGTCAAACAGCATCTCTTCAGTTCAGCTCTGCACAAGGAGGGGAACGCGTTACCTCGCTGCTGCCTTCACCTGTTCCTTTTCCTTTGCTGCCATGTTGCTGGGTTTCGTGTGTATGCCACAGTCTGTCTACGGGAGAATTTCTGGTTTATTAAAATTCCTTTTATTTTATCTTGCCCTCTCCAAGCATTAAGCAGCAAAGGCTTTGCACAATCAAGCACAATACTCATTCCTTTGTGATCTTTAGATGTGGGGAGCCCTTGTTAATTAGAAAAAAAGGAGAAAGCCAAAATTTTTCTCTGAGTGATGGGTGTTTTCTTCTCTTAAATTCTGACAATAGCTGAGAAATCCTTGGAAAAGATGTTCTAGCCAGAATTCACTCAGCATCAGACATGCTGTGAATAAATATTCCAGTTTCTCACTTGCCACGTGGAGTCCTTTTGTTCCGTAGCCCTGCATCTGATTTGGGATCTGGGAGTGCAAGTATCTATGTTTGGGATTTTTCCCTGTAGAAAATAAATTCCATGTTGCATTAGGACAATAGGGCTGGTGCTTCCTGTTACATCCTCCCATTACACCTCGAGGTCGTTGGTACAGACTTATCTGGAACCTGTGGATGGTGTTCACGTGTGTGTGCAAGTGTGTGTTAGAGTTCATGCCTTGGGCCATTCTCTTATCATTAAAAGTAAATCTTCTGTCAACACCAGTGAGGGCTGGAGAATTTATCACTCAGTGCCATGAGGAGCTGTACGTTGCTTCTGTACAGCATTACTTGGATTTAACCTCAAACCTTTTGGGGAGTCAAGCGCTGGTTTATTTGCATTGAAGAAATCTTTCTAGTAAAGCAAATAAACCTATCCCTGATTCACAGGAGCCATTTGAGTTTAAGACACCAAAATTGTAGAAACAGAACAAAATTGGGTTGGTTTTGGTTTTTTCCTGTATCCCCAGAGAGTGAATAGAGTCTCTAATGTTAGAAATTAATATTTAATAATGCGTTCTGTGGTGAAATTTTCTGGAATTAGAACAGTCCCAGATAATCAGGTTTTTTGGTTTTTTCCCTCCACTACTTCTGATCAATGGAGATACTGGTCTTTCCCATTCCTCAGATAGAATCTGGACGGATCATTTCTTGCCAAGGATCCTCCCTAGAAAGGGGGGGTCTCAAAATGGAAACCCTTCTTGCCCTTCCCGGTTTCTGGAAACCACAGAGGTGCGCTTTGCTTCTGGTGACCTGTGAGTTTAGCATCATCTGGGAAGTTGATAATTATGCTTCAAATAAAACACAGGCAGACACAATATTGAATTGTTTTTCCTTGTTGGGCTTTTAACTGTCCGATTAATTTTTAATTATCAAATCATAGAAAAGCTTACCTCCACCCAACCAAATTGAAAGCATCTCAGCCAGGTGTTGGACTGATGAAGAAAAACGTGTGACAGTAGCTGTTCACCAATAATGAGATTTCTTTCAGAGGCAACTGCTAAACAAGTGCACAGATGTGTTGATCTGGTAACAGCAGGTAAAACAACAAAGGAGAACATGTCAGAGCCCATGACGGAGCACTGTCATGCACCACCTTTTGGACTCTGACTCTTTTCTGCCCCCAAGCAACATCTGTTACTTTTTTTCATGACAGAAAATAACTCCCATAAATCCAGTGCCACTCAGCCCAGCACAGGCTGAGAGTGTTGAAGCAACGTGAAACTTGGGTTTTTCACTAAATTAAGTACTTGACAACTCACACTCACACAGTTTTTCTGGAACTCATGAACGTGAAAGGACTGCAGGACTCTCTTAATCTGGCTGTATTAACTGTAACTTTCCTTTTCCAGCTTCAGAATAAAAGATGTTTAAAATTCATTCTTTGAGTTTAGGAAAACAGACAAGTTGGGCTGCTTGGTTAAAAGTGTAATTAGGATTTTACTTTTAGTGTTCTGTTAGTTTCAAATCACTCTCTTTGTTATGCTTTGTCTCTGAAATTGCCACCCCTGCTTACCTTCAGGTGTTTCAGTCCACAAACGTGTAGTTTTCAACAAGTAGTGTTATTTTGGGTCCTCAGTTTTTTTTCCAGGCTTCTCCTAGAAAGCAGATTTAAGGCGTTTTAATATTTTTCTGAAAACTTGTGAAGCTGAGCGCCACCCAAAGTGAGAGGTGACTTTTCTGATCCATTGGTGCCTGTCAGTTATCTTCAAGTTCTGCCACAGGAGCTGCCGTTGAACTGGGAGGGGTTGCTTTGTGGTTACGCCGTGGTTTGCATTTCGAAAAGGCTGGGAAAGCTTGTCCTGGTGGCTGACAGCAGTAAATCTGTCAGGCTGTGAAAACCCACTTCCCTCCTGAAGACGAGCACTCCCTGGCTGCCTTCTGCCTTTTCCACAGGTACACGCTGGCGGCGCAGGACCTGGTGATGCGAGCCAGGGGAGTGCTGAAGGACCGGGGCTGGCGAATATCTAACGACAGGCTGGGCTCCGGAGACGACATCTCTGTCTACGTCATCCCTTTAATACACGGGAACAAACAGTCGTGAAAGTAGCATCAAGAGTGGTTATAGGATGGGGATCTTTCGGGGGGGGGGGGAAGGGGGGGGCAGGGAAAGGCCTGTAAAAGACAATATGTTTTTTGGTAATCTGACCAGGACCCTTGCAACTGATGTAATCTATTCAAAACTAATGCTGGAGGGGTGTTCTTCTGCCCGAAAGGTAGGGCTCTGCACATATACTGTATATGATTAAAGATAAACCCTTAAGATTACGATTTCCCTATAGAAATGGTTTTGGTGCTTAACAGGAATGGGATTGAAATGCTGCTAGTGTACTATGGATTCTGTCATCCCTCCAGGTGGGGAATTGGGTTTTTTTTGTTTTTTTTTTTTTTTTTAATTTCCCTCAATTTACCATGTAGCTTGGAAGAGCCATTTCAGTTGCGGAAGTAGAAGTAGGTATGAGAAGGCAAGGAGGCTCCTGAAATCTACCCCCAAATATTCAGAAGGTGACTTGGGTCACATCTCATTTAAAAATACCTATATATACATACATGAGACTCAAGAGTTTTCTTCTTTCAAAAAGATGTGTTCATGACTGACTTATGGACAACTTCAAACTTGTGTGTAATCCTTCAGGCCCCCATTTTCATTTCCTGTCTCTTCTTCAGTAGACTATACTCCTGTATTTCAGTAGGAAAACTGAAATTGTTTTCAGTGTGACTATGCCTGTTTACTGCAGCTAAAACAGCCACCTGCAAAATTGTCCAGGAGAAATAGCTCACAGTCCTGTGTGGCCAGATTTATTCTGGTGTAAGGAGTTATTTGTCAGGATTCCCCGTTGTGTGTGTACCATGATTATACAGAGCACGCAAACTCAGCTTTATGTGATGTTTACCTGGAGGCCATGGTTTCTTTGGGATTAGAGATTTTCATTCATTGAACGGTTCTGCCTGCTTTATCCTGGTGAGAGGATCCCTGACCGTACAGCTTTTTGCATCAGCTGGGATTCAGTGCATTTATTTGTGCTCCTGAGTGTATTGTTTAATTGGATTCCTACTTGAAGCAGTGGTAGTGTTCTCCTTATCAATTTGGATACCCGGATAGCGATCTGTTTAAAAACCCTTTCACTTCTTGCTGCCTCGCTTATTATTCCGTGTACCTTTGCCTGCTTGACTCGGTGACCAGAAAGTGACAGCTTGTAACTTTGTCCTCTTGGGATCGAGGACCACAGTCAAGGATCAAAAGATCACTGTGATAGATACCAGCCCTTGGGTAGCTTCAGCAGCTTTTTTTTTTTTCTTAGCAGTGATGAATCAATTTAAATAAAGAAAATCTGAGTAAAGCGTCATCAGAATGAAAGTGATAGTCCAAGAGGGAAGCAAGTGAGCAAATCTGCAGCTTCACCTGGCTGCCTGTTCGTCAAGCAGACAGCTCTCTTACTTCATTGGCAGAAATGGAAGGAAAAACCGAACGGGGAGGCTGTAGCACATAGGCAGGGGTATTGGCTGGGGAGCCAAATTCAAGCTGACTTGCCCCCAGCGCCACATTCTTGTGGAGCTGCGGGTCTGGCTTGTACTTCCTGGCTAGCCAAAAGCCAGGGGGCTGATGCAGTTGTAAGGCACTGGTGAGGCAGCTCCCAAGCTGTTGCGTCCTTTCCGAAGGAGGAGGAGGATGCCGTGCCCTTTGCAGACTCCCTCCTGAGCAGGCCTGGATGGGAGCTTGCCAGTCCTGTAACGTATAATGTGCAACGTAAGCACCGCGCGGCACCTGTGGGGTACAGCCACCCAGAGATTGCCTCCAGAGGTACGTGCACAACAGCCTCAGTGGGTTTAAACCACCACCACCCCCTGCCCTGGCTCTATATCTCTAGACCCAGTAGGAGTTTCAGGTTGGGAGGGGGCAATGCAGAGTGTGTAATGGCTCAAACGTGCAGCAAACTGCGTGATTTTAGCCTGAAAACTCTTCCGTGCATTCCCCGGTGCCTGCATGTGATAAAGCTGTGCAGAACACAGATGTTTTATATTCTAGAGCTTCAGCATAAACCAATAGCATATCTGATTATGCGTTGTCATGCTTTATCTATTCTTTCCTTATTTTTTTCCCTTTACCTCTTTTTCTCTGTGCAGCTGGGTGAAAAGAGAGGTTTGGAGTCTAAATATTGGCCCCTCGTACGTTTTAAACTTTAAGCAAGAGATCTTCTCTTGCACTACTTTTTTTTCTTCTTCTTCTTTTTTTTTGGCCTAATAAACTTGTAAACATGCTTTTCATGCTCTGTGTAACTCCTGTTGTCTCTTCACAAACGCAGTTGTGCAGGCCTCTCGCAAATTCAGATCCTCTCCTCCACAAAGAAACTCATGCTGGCGATTCCAGTGGAGCCGTCTGCACAGCAAAGAACCTGGTGCTTGCTGGTACCAACTCCAGCCCCGAGTCAAACATTTCAGTGCCCATGTGTTGGTAATCTTCATTATTTGGTAACGTGGTGTCGATGCACATACCAGTCATTATAAAACCACTAAGTGCGGTGCGGTGGAAATAAATTTCCAGTGTAGCACTTGCTCAAATTTAAAAGTGTCATTTTAAGGCAGCACAAAATGCACCTTCTCGTTCAGAAGCGTTTTCAAACGTACCCCTGGAGAGATGGGTCAGGAAAATGCACGACTTGGTGGGAGCAAACCGGCTGGTGACCTCTCAGAGCATAATCTCCTGGGCTTCATGATTTGGCCTCCAACATGCTTGCTGGCCGTCCGAGGCACTGCTGCCAGTCACCCTGCTCCTCTGCAGCAGCTGTGCCCAGGTGGAGCTGCAGTAGCAATCACACCCTCTCCTGAAAAGGATGGAAGTGCAGCATCAACAATTAATAAATTCTGAGAACTTTAAAGGATAATAAAAAGCTTCCTGCTCAGATGTATGTGACTGAAACTGTGCTGTGATGCTTTTTGTTTTGCTTTTTGGTTTTTTTTACAAAGTATCTGTTACACCATTACATGCTCACCTCCCTGGAGCATCTCTGGTACATCTCTGATACGCTGCGTTAGTACTTGGGCTTTCACCTCTCTCTGCTTTCACTAGGAGCTTCCTACGTGCCTGCACTGTGGTCTGTGCTCTGCTTCAAGGCATGGGATAAATACATATACGCAGCATAGCCACCTGGAAATAGGAGGTGGGAGTCACTTCTCGGAGAGGTATTGTGTGAGAAGCAAAGATAATTAAAAGCATTTCCAATTTCCTTCATAGGTTGAATTATTTTGGGAGCCACAGCGTTAGAAACCACTGATGGCAGGGGAGGATCCAGGGTGCGTAAACCCATTTTTCAGGTAGGCAGGGGATGGGTGTTGCCATGTGCAGACTTGCAGCTGCTCCGGGGCTCAGTGAAGCTCCTGTCCGAGGAGCAGACAGCTTCCCACCTCAAACTGGAGCAAGTTAGGCACCAGCTCCACATTTTATGTCCTCAGCACATCATCTTAGTTAGTGCCTGATTCCAGCAGCACTGTGGGTTGGGGTTTTTTGCTGGTGAAGTTCCCTTGGTATCCAAAATTGTTTAAGCCGAAGTAGCAAGGAACCTGAGTCCTGAGTTGCATCTGTTACTCGTATTGCTCTCGCACTGTGCTGTGGCCTTGCCTGTACCTAGACAGGACTTAGGAAGTCAAGCAAGTTCTTGTCCTGCCTTGGCCAACAGCAAGGAAAGGAAATACTACACCATCTAGTTCAGGTCAGCCGAAGGTGCAGTGTAACACTGTCTTCTGGTGTCTAGGCCAGTCCGGTTTCTAGAAACTCAAAACCAAGGAGCTTCTACCATTCTCCTGTGAATACTGTTGCAGAAGGTAGCACGGCCATTTTGGACATTTTTCGCTTGCACTACAGTTTAATTTGATGCAGAAAGTAGTTAGAAATTTTATTTAGCCGTTAAGTGAGGCACACAGCTGTCTCTTGGTATGTTAATACAGTGATGCTTCCTTCATGAACACAAAAATGTATTGTCTGAGAGGGCTGATGTTCAGCGGCCTTGTGGTGGAGAGAGATTTATTACTTTTTTCATAAATTCTAAAAAACTGCAGGGCTAACAAACTGAAGGAGAAGTGCTCAGAGTCTGCTGTTAGCAGTGGATTTCCATGTTAAAGTTATTTCCATGTTAAAACATGACAAGAGAGGTCTGGGAAGTACAGTCGACTGTGCCTCCAGGATCCTGCACTTGATGTTTGGGTAGATTTTGGCTTTGAACTTTTGCTAGGTTTTTAAGGAACACTACACACTCCAAAAAAAATCTTCTGTGTCTCTTCCTGCCTCAGTGTTTTGCTTTTATTTTACATTTTATGTACAAATCCTTTCAACGTTTTTGTATCAAACATGAGTTGCAAACTGTGTGGAATTGTTCCTCCCTGACCTTTTTCGTGTGTAAATAGTTTTCTTCCATGTGTCTTAGATGAAGACTTAGTGACGTGGCTGCCATTGAGAGAGTGACCAAATGATGCTGTAACTGTGCTGCTGTATTTCTACCTGTGATGTACTTGAAGGAGGATGCCTTTGTCCACCTCCACTCTCATTCTTTTGTCTTTTGGGTTTTTGGTTTTTTTTTAACCATTGCTGTTTGTGTTCTTTCTTAGGTGTCTTATTTTGGTTTGGGATTTATTTTCTTTTGAATAGCTGCCACCTTTTTCTTTCCTTCATGGGACAAGTCATCTTGTTTTGAGGTCAGTACAACTGTCTGGGTTTTGTACGTCCTGAAGAACTGAGGAACTGCTGGAGGAAGATGTTTTGGACCAATGTACTTCTGCTTTGTGACTGTGAAATGTTAATCTTTTTGTAACCTAAGAACAAAAAAAAGTTTAGTAAAGGGATATATTTTGTGTTTTTTGAAACTTTTCAGTGCAATGAACAAAAGAGGAGGATGCTGAAGAAGTGTATGCGCAAAGTTTTAAAATAAAATTTTAAATTATAAATTGCATATATCCACATCCATCTATATCTATAACTGTTATTGTTCTGCCTTTGTCCTGAAGTGCCTCTAAGTCTCTTTGTGTGTATTGCCCACTGTGCCACACGGACGAGTAGCACCCCCTGCTTTACCAGGGAATGGATGATTCACTGACGAAAGGTCTCACTCTTGAGTTAACGAAGTAAATTCTGATGAGGTCCGTTAGCGCCTGGGTTGATCTGGAAGAGTTTGGCGGCAGGATAACGGCGTGAGCCGTGTGCTGCCGTGAGATTGTGATTCATTGCTCAGGCTGCCAGTTGCCGTGGTCTGACTCAGTGAAGGGCTATGCAAAGTGATCAGCTCTCAACTCAGTCTGGCATGAGAAATTGGGTGTAATTTTTGAAATGACAAAACAGTTGGAATAAGTTTTCCCTCCTCCCCAGTTCCTTAGGAATCATAGTCTGAAATTCTGCTCTAAGTATAGAGCAAAACCAAGGGTGAATTCGTAGATTCTACCAAAGCAACCTGTCATGCTTATTTAGTAACCAAACGGGTATTTGAAGGTACCAAAGACCATAGAATCATAGAATGGTTTTGGTTGGAAAGGGGCCTTAAAGATCACGGAGTTCCAAACCCCCAGACAGGGGCAAGGACACCTCCCACTAGAGCAGGTTGCTCAAAACCCCATCCAGCCTGGCCTTGAACACTTCCAGGGATGGGGCATCCACAACTTCCCTGGGCAACCTGCTCTGGTGTCTCCCCACCCTCATAGTTAATATTTCCTAATATCTAATCTAAATCCACCCTTCTTCGGTTTAAAGCCGTTACCCCTTGTCCTCTGCTCCCTGATAAAGAGTCCCTCCCCAGCTCTCCTGTAGGCCCCTTAAAGCACTGGAAGGCTGTTACAGGGTCTCCACAGAACCTTCTCTTCTCCAGGCTGAACAACCCCAACTCTCTCAGCCTGTCTTCACAGGAGAGGTACTCCATCCCTCTGATCATCTTCATGGCCCTCTGCTGGACCTGCTCCAACAGGTCCATGTCCTTGTGCTGAGGACTCCACAGCTTGATGCAGTTAAAATGCAGGAATTAACACTGGCATGTTTGCATCTTACCAGCACAGAGCCATGGCCAATACCCATCCAGATTGCCAGCAAGAGAATGCAAATGAGGCAGATACCTACTGTTTATATCTTTAAAATATTGCCCTGTGGCACAGGCTGTTCTCCTAATTCCTATTTCGCCTCACAGTCAGTAGAAGAGGAGAGAAAATATTTGTTCTAGTGTTACCCCAGTTTTTAAAATGCCGCCTATGCCCGTTGTGTTCACTGAGCGTAACGGAGGGCGCAAAGAGAAGCAGTTTGTTACTTTCACTCTGGTTCTTCTCCCTCTCCTGTTAAGTCCTACCCTTCATTACTGCAGTCCAACCACTGACTCAAGTTTAGAACTGCGGTGCCAATAAACTTCACCACAGCTTTGCCTGGTGTCAGCTGAATAAATAAGAGCTGGTAGCACACATCGAGGGAACCTAAAGGAGCTTACTCCATATCGTCCTGTTGCTTTTGCATCTCTTATGCCCATTAACTCTATAAGATTGTAGGTCAAATAAGGCTTCTTGTTTTAATTTTTTCAGGTAATAGGTACAGCTTTTCAAGTTTGGACATCAGTTTCTACAATTCCTGTAAGCAATAAATCAGTGCTTAGCCAAATAATACATTCATGTTATTCTACTGAATGTACTCAAGTTAACTAAAGCAACATAAGGGAACAATCCCCATAATTTATTGTATTTTATACAGTTACTGTAAAACTGCAGTTCCATCTTCTTATTGTATCCTTGTGCAGCAACGTACCTTCCCCAAAAGTTTACTTCTTTATACTATTACACTGCAGCTTTTATTGATTCCAGAGTTTCTCTTGTGCTTTCCAGGAAGGCTTATATAAACCAAAGTTATTGCACATCCTGTTCTTGTTAGAAGGAAGGACGAAGGCTTTTCTAAAAATCCTCCGCTTTGCAAAACAAAGGCTGCCATAACGTTTAGGGCCATAAAATGATTTCTAGAGAAATTCTGCTTTGAGGACAAGTTTAATAAAAAGGAGTATGATCAAGGTAGACAAAAACATGTCTACACATAAAGAACAGATGAGACTCTTTTAAATAATTTAAGAACAATTAATCATAAATTTGAAGCTGCAGAAATAGTCTACAGCACTCTGCCACAAAATAGGAAAGGGAGAGGGAGGAAGCTGCAGTAGAAAAAATAATCAGATCTTTACTGTAGCTAATTTAAGGCTGATTATTTCGATGCATAGCTAGAGGAGATCTCTGAACCTTCATGAATTTTAGGCCACCTAAGATTAGCATTGCAACCTTTTTCTTGGGCGCATAATTTCTCAGGCTCTAAATTTAGAGTCCAAAATGTCCCTGATCTTTACTCCTGAGCATTTATTCCCTGGAGCAATAGAAGGCAGTCACTTAAGGCGTTCTTCTGTAAAGACAGCACTACCACCAGCTAGTCTGGAATCAGCCCTGAGCTTCACTGGCAGCCCTGCATTTACCAGTCTGTTGGTCAGGGGTTTTTTCCTTGTCTCTGGTAAAGCAAGGCCTTTCCCAACCAGCTCTGTGCCAACAGAGCATCTTTCTGGTTCATTTATTCTACAGGGGGTATTTTTTTCTTTCTTCTCGTTGCCATACTTCTCTCTGATTTCGAACATTTTGGAGTAGGTAAGTGCTGTTTCAGATGTGCCACTGAGTCCTTGGCCATTGACCTCCACCACCACTCACTTCTTACGGGTGCTGTTAGAGGCAGCATCACCAGCAATGCAGGAATCACAGGTACCAAAGGGAAGCCCCATAGAAAGGGAAATGATTTCTTCATTAACCTAACATTGCTCATTACCTTAAAATGAAAACATAGATGCATGTAATATGTGAGTCCACCTATTTGAAAGGGGAAACTTTAATGGCTTTAAGCTGATTTTTAGAAGGTTCTACTTTGGCCCAGGTACTCTCCAGGGAAACTACTCCTCCTCAGAAACGAGGAGCTGGCTGGAAGATCCAAAGATGATCACACAAGCTCAGGTGCAGCACTTAGTTTCTGATGTCACAGTTGTTGCTTATTTCTGTAATTACTGCTAGAACTTTTCAGGGGAGCTGAGCAAACACACTTGGAATTTTGCCGCTTTTGATTTTGGAAGCTAAGAGTTCGGAATAGGAACTTCTGCAAGAAATCAATGAGTAAAATTACAAGAAAATATTTTGTTTTCCCATGAGAGTAGCTGTTGAAGACAAATGACTGGACAGGCACCGTCATTAAGGAGCACAAATTGTTCCTAAACGGAGACTTTTTCTCTGCCCGGTATAATATCCCATAAAGCTCAGGGATGTAAAAGCAACCGATACACCTGCCATCGACTTACTCTTTTCAAAAATTTCGACTGAGGCTGCCGGTCCAGATCTCTCAAATGTGTATTAGTTTAATTTTTAATCCTGCAGCCCTTTGCAGCTGGAGCGCCTCAGCGGCTGTGGGCTGAGGCAGCTGTTTCACGGAACAGTTCAGGATCGCAGCACATACCGGGATGGGGAAGGGGAGACAAGAAGCCAAGTCCGGTTGCAGTTCTCCAGGACCTAGAAGCAGACAAACCAATTACTCAAATAGGGAACTGCCAAAGAATCTATAAAGTGCGGGGAATTGCTACATCCTCACGCAGTTCAGCCCTTGATTCTGAAAGAGCTTCCCATCCCCACGTTGCGCCTGTTTACTTTCATTCCTGGGTTACTACTGCAGCTAATTGCACCAAAATGTCTTATTTCTTACCATCCCCCAGCTTTCCCTAGAGCTTTGTCAGCCAAATGTCAATTGCATCTCATCTAGCTGAGATCAAGGCACTCCACAAACAAGCTCCTAATGCAAACTTCTTCTACTGCGTTTTCTGAGGATTGAGTTCGCTTTGCTCCCAATTAAAAAAATAAATTTACTTTGCTGGTCTTTGTGCCCCCTCTTAGTGCTTGTTTTTCACCAGCCCTCATGCAATTGAATTTTACATCTGGGAATTTAGACTATGTTAGAAGAGCTGGAACATCATTCTTACCCCCTCTCGACTTGAGCCCTAGGATAGAAGCAGTTTAAATGAGCCAGACAAGAATCAAAACACACCCTTCAAACTAAGTCTCATGTCCAGACATACAAGTATTTTATGAATGGGAAAAATATTAAACACAATGCTCAGACAGTAAATCTTGCTGTGGTTACAGTTTTCTAAGAATCGTGTTTTAAGGAAGGTCTGTTTAGTGCCAAAAAAAAAAAAAAAAAAAAAAAAAGGAGAGGGAAAAGAAAAAAAAAAAGAAAAAAAAGGAACAAGATTTATGGTTATGTGCAATTTCCCAGTTGTGCTTCTCTGCTCCAGATCCTGCAAAATTTCCCTGGTGCTGGCTTCACTGGGAAAGCAGGTAGCATGGGACTCGGGTACTTGATCAATGTGGAAATGGGAAAGACAACACCCAACTAATCCAAAGTCCTGAGGTTTGCTTTATGGCACAGATTGTGTTCTTATGAACAGGCTCTTGTAGAATATTGAATGTATAACTTTGTATATGTATCACAGAATATCACGGATTGGAAGGGACCTTGAAAGATCATCTAGTCCAGTCCCCCTGCCGGAGCAGGAACANCTCAAGCAGTTCCCTGTCCTTCTTGAACTGAGGGGCCCAGAACTGGACACAACATTCCAGATGCGGTCTCACCAGGGCAGAGGAGAGGGGGAGGAAAATGCCTCTAAAACTAACCACCCCCCTTCTAATACACCCCAGGATGCCATTGGCCTTCTTGGTCACAAGGGCACAGCGCTGGCTCATGGTCATTCTGCTGCCTACCAGGACCCCCAGGTCCCTTTCCCCTACACTGCTCTCCAACAGGTCAGTTCCCAGCCTATACTGGGAAATATATATATATGAAATGATTGGCAAGGAACTTTGAACTGCAACTAAGATGTTGGAAGATGCGATCTGTTTGTGCCCGTTACAGGAGCTGAAAGCAAGCAGGGGTCTGTAAATACACCTGGTTTTGCTGTAATTATCCAGAACACAGCTAAGTATATGTTTGTGCTTTTCTTAACAAATCCTCCACCTTTTAGGAGCGTTAGTGGGGAAGAAATCACAAGACACTCCCTTTCGCTGGGTGCATCATCCACCATGGAAACAAAATTGAGTTTTAAAGACTGAACTGGGAATAACACCTTTTTTTTTTACACACACACACACACACCCCATTCTTTGGAGGATTCCACAGCTACCTTCATATTACAAAGCTTCCCATATCTGCAAGTCCTGGGAAGAACGAACCAGTATATGGCCACCAGATGGCTTGGTCCCATGAAGCCACCTGCCCCTGGCCAGCAGCAGGCAGCAGAGCCTCCTGGTGATTACTGGAGACACCAATTCTTGGAGATCTGCAAGCAAGGTTAAACAGTGGCTAAACAATGGTAGGACACAACCACCTAAGGACAGCAATAAATCCTTCATGATATTGGTGGTTTTGGATGAATGCTGGTATTCGCAAACTACCCAAAACAAGGCTCAGGAGCAAGAACATCAACTCTTGTAAACCTCTCAGTAGAGTCACTGCTATTCCACTCAGGAAAATATAAAGTAAATAGACTTATCTCCCCTTCTGCCCTGGAAGCAAACAAAGAGAAAGAAACCCAGGGCTTTGCTAGCAGTCCAGAGCCTGCACTACTGCTGCACTTACGGTCATGGTCAGCTTCATCAATTAACCTCATTAGCGAGGCTTGAGGTTTTCATGTCTCCTCTTTGTTGTGCTGGACTATAGTTGGCACTCAGCAACGTCCACTGTTGTCCCACAACAGCCGAGGTGGATTTTGTTGCTTTTCACCAATCCTGTGTTGCTCCTAAAACCAAATGTGCTGAGGTTTCTGGAAAAATAGTTATTGTTTTTATTCTTTCAATATCTGTAAGGCCAAAACATGATGATTTCGTGCCAACCTCCCCCAGCAACTGTTCATACTCTCCCTTGCCCTCCCCCAGTAACACAACACGTTACGTGCAACGAGCCACTCACTCCCAGGAAGGTGATTCATTTCTAAGAGGCATATTTGTAGGGAAAAAAACCAACAACAACAACAAAAACCCGCTTTGAGGGTGTTGCCGTGGCTCTGTGTGACCTGCATCGGGGATGAAGTAGAAACCTCAACATTACAGACATATCCCAGGGTCACAGTCACAAGGCACAGGGAAGCAGTGGGGGAAGGACACGAGCAGAGCACAAGCAGCTCTGTTGCTTCATCTCAAAATAAACTCTAATGGCAATTAGAGGAAAGGAGTAGGAAATTAATAAGGCCGTAAAGATTTTTCCAAATTGGTCACAAACCATTGGTTTATCCCTTGAAAAGCTCGGCTGACAAGGATTCTCTCATCCCTTTTGTCCTCCTATCTCTTTCAATAATCATCCTTCTTCATGCAAATATAGATGGAGAGGGGAGAACAGTGAAAGGTTAAAATGGAAGCGGGCTATCTTTCATCGACATGGTAATTTTGCTGCTTGGCTCGATGCCAAACGCTCACTGCAGCCACTAGCTGCCATTCCAACATGAGTGAAAGGATCTTTAATAAGAGTGTAAATAAAAGCCAGGCTGAGAAATGAGTTTTCCATCCCAGCAATCGCTGGCCTAACCTCTGCTGTAAATAGTCTCTCAGAGCAGCACAGATGGAGTACCAGCACCTGGGGATCAAGGCAATCTCTGCACAGTGCAATTTAAACAGCTGGGTACAATTGAAACACGAATTAGCAGGGAGAGACGGAGGGATTCCATTTTGTGTGCTAGGTAAAAACAAATCATTCACTCCTTTTTCCCCTTAAAAAAAAAAAAAAGCAGGGCATGGGGCGGGGGGGGGAGAACTTTTGACATGATCTTGTGGGAGGTGCTCTTCACTGCAGCTGTTAGATTAATTTAACCATGAGAATTTCCCACAAGGCGCTGTAAAAACAGAGCCCTAATTTATGATCATTGATTTAACAGCTTGAAAGTGATTTATCTGACCTCAGTAAAGATAGCGAGGACACCAGAAGAATGATCGGTCATTCTGGGCTTTGTGTGGCTCTGATTGGCCTTATTAATTTAGAGCAGAAGGTCTGTTTCAATGTCTTACTGAGACAGTCAAAGGCAGTTGGCAACTGAACCATTTTAAATACTTTTTTTTTTTTTTTTTGAAGCATTACTAATGCTGCTAAGTACTAAGAATTTATTCCACATGGAAAAGATCCTCATTAGCTAAGAAACGGTAAGGCTTCATTTGGAACTGCAAACAAACAGACCCCCGGTCTTGGATTTGCAAGTAATTTCTTTTTCTTTTTTTCTTTTTTTTTTTCTGTTGTCGGGAATCTAAAGCACACCGTGACATAGAATTGTTAAGCATTACAGTAAATAAGAAATAGCTCTGGAAGAGATAAAAGAGGTTGGCACAAGGGATTGCTGGCTCTTGCTCTTTTGAAGGGTAGATTTCAGAAACACCTAAACGCTTCATGTATTTTACTATTTTTATCATTCAGTCCTCTTTATGGAAGTTATAGAGCATATCTGTTGACAAGTAAATATATCTAGCTTTTATTTCAGAAGAATATGCTTCTGGTGAAAATGAGTGTAGCTTCCACTACAGAAATGTCACAACTGAGTGATGCAATTTCTTTGCACAAATAAGAGGAGAAAGGATGAAAGGCAAAGGGAAAGGTGAGTGCTCTCTCTCTCCAGAAAGAACAATGGGTTTTAAGAGGAGCGTGAAATGAAACATGGGGGCTTCAAAAGTTTACATATACCAGATAATTGGAATACAGAATAAAGTGTGTTTGCACAAGCGTGTGCACACATACAAAAATCACATAGGAGGTGCCAAAACCGTTTCTTGTATTTTAGAGCACTAACCAGGAGAATGGGCAGGAAACAGTCGAGTACCAATTTATCTTGCCACCTGGACTGACGTGTGGTTGGGTTAAATGTCACTGATTTCGATAGTTCTGCATTTCATTCACCGCTGGATTATGCCCAGCTTTAAAGCCCATCTACAGGGATCTCAGTAATTGTCTTGCCACTTTTCAAGGTGGGAGACAGAAACGCTGCAGGGTAGGATCTCATCCACGGGGGAGGGATGCTTACAGTCATGTCGTTATCCTGATGAAATGCTGTCTGACCTGAAACCAAGGTAGTCCATACAACAGGGTGAAAAAAGCAGAAAACAGTATTTCAGCCTTCCAAAATATGAAATAATAACAATTATTTTAAACATTGAAAGTACAGCATAAGACAATAGCATAAATTATGAAATATGTAGAAAAAAGCCACAAAATATCATACATATTGTCAAGAGATTGGAGAACAAATGCATAAACAGCTGTTTACCTCACTAAAAGGTTTTTTTGGCGGGTCAATGGTAGCTATAAAACCAACAACCAAACCTCCATACAAATAAAACAGAGCTGAAGCCCACATTTTGGGTCTGAAGAATACAGAAAGCTGTATGTCAGCCTGCACATCTTCTTGCCTTCGTCTTATATTGCCATCAGTCTTGAGCTGTTCCCTATAGCACACTCTAGAAACATTAGGAGAATCTGAAAAAATATGTGTGGTATTACTTTGTTTGAATTCAAATTTATGGGGGAATAAAATAATCAGTAAGTTGAGTAGCACACTAAAACGTTTCCACACACTGTTTTTACCTATGACAAGAGTCTCCTAAAAAGATGAAATAAAGCTGCTTCTTCAGAGTACTGACCTACAAACCAACAAATCTTTGTCCCTCCCAAACTAACACTAGACCTTTCTTCCCCCTTCAAGGCATTCTGGATGGGTTCAGATCCATTCCTGGAAAATTACAAATAAGCATCCTCAACAGCATAGACATCACAGACACTTCTGAAGGAATGACTGCTTTTTTAGCAAATAGATTGCTTTTCTTTTTCGATGGCCGATTTTACCACTTCCTTCTAAGATGTACCACTATTACATACCTAGGTGTAAATGAGTCTTACAGGTCAGTTTAGAAGTACAACTATTTTTCATTTATCATCACAGGAACAACAGTCTAAAAGACAGACTCTCTTAGGGGCTGCATTCCACACAACATCCTGCAATAGTGTTCATCTCAGAGTTTTCTTGTTTAAAATTCCTAAGGATGGCTTAATTTGCATCTTAGGGTCCAAACTATGCGATTCATTTGCTGCTGAAGCACCAGCAGTCCAGGACTAGAATATACAGAATCACATTTGGCTTTTCTTCCTTTTTTTTTTTTTTTTTTTTTTTTTTAAATAAAAGCTTCAATTGCTATGTTAGCAAGAATATTCTTGCTTTAGCAGGAGCCAGAGAGACAATTTGAGATGACTGAAACTTCGAGAAAATTCTAATAACCAACAAGCCTGACAAGGTGATCTTTTACAGGTCCTCCTCCTCCTTTTCTTTGAACTTCTAAGAACCATTTGTGTGAAAAGGTGTCTTTAATTTCTGCAAAAGCAATCTGCAGGCAAAGATGCTTGAAGTGCCAATGTGTTTGTTATTATAACAAGGCAAGGGGCAGCCCCTTCCTCTGATGCTGCGTTGCCCTTCCAAGCTCTGGATCAACCCACCCCTGCTTATGGTGTGCCTGCTCCCAACAACAAAGACAAGAAGCAAACTTCCTTTGACAAACACTAGAAGGAAACCCTCGATTACTCAAGGGCTGTGATTAAAGCTACTTTTAGATATTTAGATACGAAATACAGCGAAATAATGGTGTTGCACGTCTCTTAAATATGCCCATAGCTTAAGAAAGGGGGGATGGGGGCATTGCTGGGCTGAGATTATGTGGTGTGACCAGGAAAAGCCCAGTTCTGCCCTGGGAGTGGACAGCATAAATGGAACAGGCTTCGAGAGCGCCTCTCCGCAATCCTCCAGTCAAAATTCCACACATCTCACAGCAAAGCATGGTGTCCACAGAAAATTCATAAAACGCACGTGAGAGTTAAAACCATGAGCTGGAAGTACTGCATCCATGGCGGCGGAGAGGACCCTGGCAGGCAAGAGGAAGTGTTTGGAGTGAGGTCAGTGCCCGCGAGAAGCTGCGTGTGTGCTCAGCGACACCCACTGCAGGAACACGAGGAGCCGTGACAGGAGCCCACCCAACACTGCGGCTACACAGGCATAAATACCACTGTGGGAGACCAGCCACCACCGGCAGGAGAGGAACCACACGGACTACGTGAACTCCCACATATCTACAGCAGCATTCCAAGCTCTAGAGCTCACTCCAGCAGCTGCAATGAACGCTGTGCTCTAGAAAATTGCTAGAATTAAGCTTATGGAACTGAATTAAGATAGGGTGTTTTTCGGTTGGTTGTTTACCTTTGCAGCTTCAACATTACTTGAGATTTCCTGGAGAAAGGATCACTTCCAATAACATACCTGTCCTGATTTGGTCCTCAAAACAAAAAAAAAAGCTGTTAATCATGAGTCAGGTGTGCAGCACAATGCTTATGAACACAGAGGTAAGAGAAATCCTCCAAGCGGAGTCTTGAAGCTGCAGGACCACAGTGAGGAAAGCCATTTGCAAACCTCAATTTTGCTTCCAAGGAACACATGGCAAAGTCAATGGCAATTTTGCTCAACCCTGAGTGATGCCATCAGTAGGTATATGAGAGGAGGTGTCACTGGGAGTTTTGCTGGAGAGAGTGTTATTAAGTCACCGGTTGCTGGTGTGCAAACACACGATGTTGCAACAGATGGAAAGCAGCACACAACTGCCTGGGGAGCAGCAAACAAAGTGAGGGTTTGTGAGATCAAAGATGTATGATCCATCTTGTTTATCTTGAGGATGGAGGCGCTGACTCCAACTCACATGCAAAGCACCATCCTCTAGATTACAGCTATCACCTACAGGTATCGATGTGCTGCACAACATATGCGAGAATGCATAAAAGCAGTCTTTTATATGGGAAGGAGGAACTAGATTGTTTACATGGGATGCATTCCTGTAACACAAAAATGCTGAAGACTGTATTTCCTGCTTTCAGTCTCCTCCCTATCGAAAGGAACTAATTGCTTGTTATCATCAGTGGTAGATATAATCAGAACTATTTAACCTAAATTTCAGGCTTTAATGGAAACATGCTTCATCTGTAGTGTCACTATTCCCACCACCACTGCATCCACAATCTTTTCTTGTGGCTAACATTAGGCCACCTTGCATCGTCCGCATTGACAGGCAAAGGCAGACACACAGGTTTGCAAGAAATTACTCAGAAGAATAAAATTCCCAAAGTTGTAATTTCAACATAATTACCCTATGTTCTTAAAAACTGCACTTCATGAAAGAACCACCATGAAATATTCTAGTACTCACCATGTTCTGTTCTCCACTAACAGCAGAACTTTTATTTTCTAACAGAGGCTTGTTTGGATATACGTTCATCATTCCGTATTGCTGAGAAACACTCTGCTAGTTTTTTAGTATGCCTTCTTTTAGTACGCCTTCTTAGGTGAGGGTAAGCAGTAGTCCTTTAAAACTGGGACCAAGAAAGATTTGTATCCCATTAGTCCAATGTGTTTTTCTTACATTGTTTTTTTTCTGTCTTCATCATGTTTTCTGCCCCATCAGACCAACTAAATTCGGGAACTACAGAACAGTGAAACTAAGATTTGCCAGGAAACAGAAGAACATGGAAAATGAGTATCATTATAGTAGCAACATTTCCGAAACCAGGAGATGAAAACCAACAGAACATGGGGGGACAACAGCAGCAGAAACCACAGAACAGACAAAGAAGGTAACAGACACCCAAAACCACAACCACAACGCCTTCATTTATGCTAGCCATTTTCACTCTATGGCCCACCATTACACTGTACCTACACTAGCATTACAGTGCTAGTAAGTATAGTCAAGTCAAGCACCTGGCTGTCAGCTGAGGTGTTCTCAACCATGTATTGGGAACACCAGTTCTCCTAGGCTAAAATCCCAGTGGCACCACTGGGTGCCACTACATGGCAGCGACTAGAAAGTTTGCAAGATTTGAGGACCTGACCCAGTGAAGCCTGGTTTCCTCCAGATTTGTGCCTATATAATGCATTCTCGTATGGATTTTAAGATAACTGATAAGAGTTCTCGCTGGCTTTAGTAGGCTCCCTTCTTTATCTAGCTGCCTAGATAAAGGCATAGTTTGGCATAATTTTTACAGAAACTTACTATTTTTAATTTCTCTTCTGATTGGTCAAATCTGGACAAAATAGGCCAAGGGATTCAAGGTTCATAAGGAAGGATTAGCAGATGCACATACACATAAAACTTGTCTTAGAAAGTCAGGTTAAAAGTGTTCAGCTACAGAAAAGTAATTAGTAAAAAAGCAAGTGAAATTACCTTATAAAGCAGAACAAGCTCTTGAGAAAGAAAGAACAAAATAGCATGTGACACTGGATTTGTTTTACCTTCCTGTTTCAAGAGACATGGAGAAAGCTGAAATGCTTAGAAACGATTCAGCTACAATGTTAAGTCCATAACAGTGGTATGACACTACAAAACGATGGCTAACAAAAAGAACTTAATCATAAGACAGGATCGAGGAAAACAGCTGGAGAACATCTAGATAAACATTTAAGAGCAGAGAATAGGAAGGGGCTCTTGGGAACCCTGAGTTAACTCCTTGCTCATTTTGCAACTTTCTCACATAAGCCTTCTCATGAGTTTGCAAAATGCTTTCTTAAAAACTAGTCTTTTTTTCCCTGATCCCAGAAGCCTGTCTACGGTGACTACTACCCTAACAGCACTGTCTGTCTTTCTTCATGCCATGCTCTGTGATGAGCCTTCATATCCTATGCCCTTCCTCCCTCTTTCTGTTCATGTAGATATGGATTGTATGTAAATATAGCTCTATCTCAACTTAATCACACCCTGCATGCATCTAAGTATCAGTAGTACTAGCATATGTATTAAGAAATATTCTCTTTCTGTACTGTTCTTAGTGATCCATCAATCTTAACACTAACTCTTGAGTCATCTATTGACCATCCCACTTTTGCCCTTCCATCTTCAGGAAATGGGAAAATTTCCAATGGGAAAATTTCTACGAAATTTGTACACTTGTATTCGCTGGATCATTATAGCTTTCAGATCCAAACCTGTAACTTTTACCTTAACAAACATACCTCTGGGTCCATTCTCATGACAGCCTACCCATTTTTCTTCAGAAGTACCAGTTACCTACCTGTCCTCTTTCAGATTCTAGTTGCACCTTCCTTAGATTCCCCACATTTTCTTTCTTTTGTCTCAGACCATTGTGTCATCTGTTCTCTGTCACAGTCCATTTCTCATGTTCACTGTTTCTTGAGCACCAGACATTATCATCTCGATTTTTTCCTCTTTTCTGCTGATGCTGCCTTCTCTCCTCTACTCATCTGCTACTGTTTTCTTCTTTCTTTCCATCTTTTCTCTCCTTCAGTAAACGAAACTTACTCCACAACTTTATTTTTCCTTCACTAGCCAGTCTTGTCAATTTGAACTGTCCATCAGTTATTCAAAAGGTCATTTCCACTATTTGCTTACTTTATTTTTTTTTTCCAAATGTTCTCTTATGGTAAATAACCTGCAAAAAAATCTTCTTCTCCTTCACTTCCATCTTGCTGTTCCCTCCAAGAATCCATATAAACTTATGTTGTTGTCACAAACTGTAGTTAGAATTTCTTTTAGAAGTGAAATAAAGGGCCTTGTGATTGTTAATGAATCTCGCTAAAGTAGTTAATAATATGCTTATCTGTTGTAAGCTGTTGTGGGACTGTCAACATTTGAAGGTTACTGTATGATTGTTAGAAAATGGAGTAACTAGTCTTGCTTATCATGAGAATAACTAGAAAACAAGATAAAGGAAGCTCAGACAACAAGACTGGAGAAAACCAGCCTGAAGCAGGACCAGCTACCAAGTCAGCAAGAAAAGGGAGCAAAACATCCCAGGTTCACCTAGGGGACAACTGGTGAAGAGGAAGATATGGCCACCAGATGAAGTAAACGACCACCAGAGTGACTGTGGTTCCTGAGAATGGTCAATAAATGGCAGCAAAGACCATGGAGAAACTCACCTCCTGAATATGTAATTAGTTCTAAGAAAGGTGGACTTATGGTAATCATGTCACAGAAAGACTATGATTATGCAAAACTTTTGTAAATATAAGCCTGTTGAAATCGTGGCTGAGTGGGAGCACCTTGAGGAAAAATCCCAGTGCTGCAATATAGAATACCAGCTATTGAGTCCAGCTTCTTTATTTCAGCAGAGATTTGTGCTTCTAGAGATGTAAAGCATACAGCAATATTTAAATGGAATCATTCACTATTATTTCTACATAATCAGGTTAGGTAAGGTGAGAGAGCTTTGGGAAGTGGCAAGTACATAAACTATTTCAAAATGCGTGTATAATGGCTTATAGTTCAGTATTTCTCAGCAAAATACTAAGCTTACTGCCAGAATTTCAAGCACCAGTAGGACAATTATTAAGTAGGAGTTAACTGATCATCAGAACTCATAAACTTGCTTTCTTTGATAGGGAAACAAACCTAATGGAGAGAAGAAACGCACTGGTGTTGATATTACCTGGAAGATTTAGAAATGCATTCTGCTAGAATCCATTCCTGCAACACACCTCTCTATGTATTCATTAACAGTTGGGGGCTGGTGTAGAGAAAATAAGATACTTACCGGCATTATTTGAAATGGAAAAGAGCAAAAATCTAGGTACTATAAATTCCATATCATTTTGATAAAAAAAAGAAGTCACCTTAAATAAACACAAGCATTATGAGAAATGCAAAACAGTGCTGACAGGAAGAAGTAACTGAATCCAGAAAAGGAGGAAGGGGTTAAGTTATAGGAACATTGAATCAGGAGATATATTTTACGTTCATTACATAGGGGTAATACTGTTCCAACAAAAATAAAAAACATGTATTTTATGCAAGACAAATGAGGTCATTAGTTTACGTTTGAAACTGGTCTGATTTCAGTCATAGACCTAGGATTCTCTCCAGTAGAGTGCATTTTTTGAAAAGCCTAATGAAAATGGTCACATGTGAAGGGTCAAAACAATAAAAATTAAAAAATGGAAAACAAGATCCACCAGACAAACTTATGAAAAAGTCCTTGGATAACTGCATTCATTTAAAAAAAGTTATGTATTTTCCACATGTATGTAAAGATACATCTTTTTTTTTTTTCAAACTGCAAAATCACTGGAAGGAGAATGGAAGTTACTTTATGAAGACAAAATAAAAACCAGCCAAAATGGAAAGTCAATAAAGAAATGGAATTATTGCTGGAGAAAATGATCATACCTTAATCTTACATTTGTGCAACTACTAAAGGCCAGTTTATTTACATACTTCTTGACATGAAATAGCATGTTCTCACACAAAGCAGTATTCAACAGTTCAACTGTCAAGTCAAATGGTGTAAGAACTCCAATTTCTTTCCATCATTTGCAAATATCAACATAAATGCAATGATTTACAACCCATCCTGCAGACTGCCAAATTCAGGTTATATTGGATAAAAAAGGGGAGGTGAGGGGGGGGGAAATACAACCACACGTGTTGCTTTTCAAGCAGTTGCCTCTTTCGTTTTTGTAGTTCCCATGCACAGGCGGTTCTGATAACCTCGGGTCTGACAGAGGGTTTGTTTGCTCCTTTATCTTTTTCCTGTAGGTTTTAAGACAAGTAGAGCTTTACAGGCACTTCCTAGAAACACAAAGGCAGCTAAACAATATGTATTACACAGCAACGCCTCTGAACTACAAAGGGGAGACCCGCGTTCTGGGTCAGGTTCACTATCAGGATTGTTTCAGAGTAATGGCCTAACACTACAGCCATTGCACCAGTCTGTGGTTTAGGTGACAATCCTGTGGCAGGTGGCCACAGGCTCCTCAAATGTGTACTTACAGGTTGTAAAGAAAAGGTTAGTCGTTTTCCACATAGCTTCAGACTACTCCTTCCAAACCCCCAGACTCATCTGTGTACCATCTTGTCCGAGCCCTAGTTCTCTCACTGATTCCCCAAGTTCACTTGGGGCAGTGGAAAAATCTCAGAGCGTGCTTCCTGAAAAATTCTGTAAATGGCTCCTTTCAAGTGTTGAACAAGGCAGAGATTAAATTGAGCTGGTTCTGCTGCAGTAGACCACAGAGGAGTGTCCTTGGAGAGGAAAAGCAATTTCTCAGCACTAGCTTAAAAGAAAAATCTGTTGGCACAAACACAGATACTTAAAAACAAACACATCATCCATGCAGAAAAGAATGAGAAATCTAAGGAAATTAGCCTTTATCACAGCTTTTCTCAAGGTTTTTTCTGTAAGAAGCAGCCCACGATGCAGACTGATCTGATGGCCCATGTTAAGTGATCGTTTCTTGCTGTCGCAATAGCTCAGATGCTTCTGTAAATGGAGCATATGATCTGTTGGTTTCTCACACCTCTGCATTCCTTCAAAGGGATACTGACCATACCCAGCAGTGGACCCGGCAATTCTCCAGTTGCCTTCTACAGCCAAAAAAAGACTTACATGAAATACACACTGTTGAGTGAAGATTATTTCTAACGCTTTCGGTAATTTGGAAAACAAAACCTGTTGGAATTAAGATGAGGGAAAAAAAAGAAAAAAAAAATTGATGAGAAGAATAACTTTCCTGGTACAGAAATCTTGGGTTTGGTTTGGGGTTTTTTGTGGTGGTTGTTGCTGGTTGTTACTTTTTTTCAAAACCAAAATTTAAAAGTTAAACAAACCCCTTTGCAGTAACAGTATTTGAACAGGCACCCAAAAAGAAGCAATGTGCTGTTCACAAACAAAGCTGCTGATGATAGCAAAGGAAGCTAAGCTGCAGCAAAAGCAGAGGAAGTGTTCTGCTACAGCTAAGCTCTAACACTAAAATGATCGCAATCCACTTGCCAAAGCAGTCCCAGTGTCAGGCAAGCAAGTTTTTCTCATAGCATACACATTTTCCATTTATAAGAAATAAATATTTTTAAATCATAACACCAAGAAGTATTTACTCAAGGTATTTGCCACTAACTGCTTTAAAAAAAAAAAAAAAACACCAACAAAAAAACTCCCAAACCAAATCCCCCCAAAAAACCACCCCACCTACAATCCAATTAATGCCAATTAGCAGTGCAAAAACTTGCAGAGTTTTTCTGAGTAGCCTGTTTCCTTCAAGGTGGCAGCACAGTACCTCCTGAGTCTGTTCACGCTCCAACATATAAAACCAGGCAAAAAGATCTGCAGGGCTGTGTGAAAGCGCACAGGAGGGGTGGCTTTCAGCAACAGCCACTGCTCCCCATCCTTCCCAGGCCACTACAGCAGTTGTCTGACCCACTGGGTAAGTTTGCAGCAATGGGTCAAGCACGGGGGGGTAGTGGGTTTCACTCGCTGCCACCCCATTAGTATGGACCAAGCCTGGCTTTTGGTGACAGGCTGAGGACGATGAAAACTCAGTAGCTGCTCAAGGAAGAAAATACCTATTTCTGTACAGGTTAGGGTGGGCACATGTTGCTGCAGCTACAGAAGGAAAGGAGACCAAAGGAGCCCAGGCTTCTGCAGACAAAGCTACAGCTGGGCACTGTTGCCATTGGGAGAGCAGAAGTCTGCCCAGATGCAGGGAAGGAAGACAGGATCCAGAAGTGGGTTTGGTGGTTGGACAGCTCTGGTAACACTCCATGAGCAGCGGATCTGTCAGATATGAAGTTACATCCAGCAGAAAGGGTGACATGAAAAATGACTCACTGAACATGAGCTTCATGTGATTTCTAGGAAGGATGAAGGCAGGAGGACATGAAGCCAAGGAAGCACTGGTACCAGGCATGCAGTAACGGTATTTCACTGAGAAAATGGTGGTATACAACACTGCAACAATGCATTGTTAATGATTTTATTTTTCTTGACTGTGGGAGGAGAAGAGGAAAGAATATGCTGACTTGAATTTTCAATGAATAGCCACACTACAGGAAGAGTAGAGCCAAGGAATTTAAGTACAGTAAGGACTGCAGAGCTACTGACTCATAAGAAAGGACCATGGCCTGCAGCACCAAGTAAAAAAGGCTGACTGTTTTGATGACCCAGCTTTCAATCCTGCTTGAAAATCATTGCAAAGGTTTAGCCATTGAGTAGACATGGAGTTTGATGCTGAAGACACCAGATACTGTTTTGGCCTAGCAGTACCACTGTCATCACTTTTTCTATACAAAAGCCATACAGTTTTTTCAAATGTCAAACACCAAACACAGATCAATGTATATTGTTTAAAGAGACAGTTGTAAGACCTAAAGCATGATTCAATTCCATCACTTTTCCCTGTCAATTGTTCAAATGTTTAATTACTCCTAGCAGGCAAAGAGTAGAAATTATTGGCATAAGATCCAACTGCATCATCTGTGCCTCTATGTATTATTAAAAGCTCCCCACAATCAGTTTACTTTGCCATATATAAGTGCTACATTGCATTCCATCCTTTTCTTTGATCTGCTGAACACGTATATGGCTTGCGTCTTGAGACTTTTTCCCCAAACACTTTATTCTTTGAATTCTTGCCAATAGTCCCATTTTCTTTCTGAATTAAGATGACCAGTCCATCAATATACAATAATCAAGTGATATATGAAGGGAAGATCACTTTGTTCAGCTTAATAGCTTGCTTTCGGTATACTGAAGCACTGTACCAGAAGTTCACTTCATGAGGACTACAATGACACCAGCCCCTCCTCTAAATCTTTGCTTAATGAGATGTAGTCCCTCTGTTGATTACCCTGGTCCACATAAACTGCCAAAATCAGTACAAAGTGGTTAACATGATGCTGTCTTGTTCCGTATTAGATGTCAGGGTTATAAACCCAGCAATCTCACCCTGCTTAATTCTATCATAGACGACCACACTAGAAACATATAAGCCCTTCAAAAAGCACGTGAATGACACCATAGCGAATCCTGCCCAGTTAAATTATTTGAAGGGTAACCTAAATCTTCAACTGTATCTCTTTCCCATTATTTTAGATATACAAAATACAAAATAGAAAAAACAGACTTGTCTTCACTGTCTTGACAAATAAAGATGTTGACAATAGTGTTAAGTGTTTTTAGGGATGAGGAAAAAAATCAAAATAGCCTAGAAATTCATGTCATGAAGCCGAAAGGGAGGTACAAACATAACAAGTGAGAGAGGGAGGAAAAAAAATTAAATGCTAAACAAGTAAGAAAATGTCATCTGGTCTTGCTAGGTTCTTCTATACCAGCCACACTAATGAAAAGTGTCACTTTGCAGTCACTTCAAGCTCTGCCAAAACTATTACCGCATCAAAGACACCGCTTTTTACCTAGTCACAAGGTTGCAGAAGACCAGCTTTTTAAACCAGATTTGATTAGCATGAAGGCAAAAATCAGAAGGAGTAGAAAAGAAAGAGGGAGAAACTCAAGCACAAAGGGGCAACCAAAAGTAGCCAAATCTTGGCATTTCAGGTAATGGGACTAGAGCAGAGTCAGTAAAGATGGGCAGGTGACCTCAGTCCTTGCTGCCTTAGCTTGGTCTGAGAACGTTGGGATTTCAATGCATCTGATTGAACCCAGAAATCTGCATCATGACCCACGCTGGTGTTGACTCTGCAGGTAAAAGCTGCACATCTTTTTACTCAATGAATTCCAAAGGAGATGAGGAAGGGAAAACCCTCCTCTTCCATCATTTAAGCTTAATTTTCAAAACACCAGGTCCACTGCAATTGCGTTCCTGAATTGCGTTCCTGTCAAACAGTCCTATTATCCATCAGATATAATCTCAATATGTTCTTTAAGCCAGTAGGAATTTTTGACTGAATTAATTCTATTTTTAATTTTTTCCTGACGTTTACAAATAATTTTATATAACAGACCAAGAGTTACCATCTGTTATCTCAAACTACTTTTAGGTCGCTACACAACACATCCTGCGGATGTAGCCTACTTTTTTGCTAGTAGATATGGTACTTGATGATTGACAGCATTAAATATGTTAGACTGTGCCTAACAAAACATTTTGGGTCGCTTTGTAACAGTAAATGCTCCATGTGTACTGTCTTATCAATCACTGCATCATCTGCAGCTATCACTATGGATGGCATTTTGCCTTGAGCAAACTGAGTTGAACAATACTGGCATCCATATATAGAATTGCAAATTTCGGCCTTGGGAGGCATGTGCCAGAGTAGATGCACCCTAGGAACTGGCCCCATACACAGCTCAGTTCCAGGGGTTCACTGGAAGAATCACCTCTGCTGATTCTTCTGAAGGTGGGCCCTGCTGTCCCACAGCTGCCTGCAACCCCTCCTGCCACACAAGTCAACAGCAGGCTGAGGAGGGTACCACAAACACCTCCAAATTACCATAAAGGATCTTCTGGGCAAATGCCAAGTCCAGCCTTGGCATGAGCTGACCGCAGCCATCTGGGCACATGACCATTGTGACCAGCTAAGCCACCTGCATTAGGGCTTCCTGAAGGGAAAGATCCTAATGGCACCTGAACTGTTCATGTGCTGCCTCCAGATTCAACTTCAGCTACCTGCAGCTCATGCCAGGAGCCTCATGATACTCTAAGCACTCCACCCTTGTGTTGTTACTACAGCCAGACTGTAGGTAGTATAAGGCTGTGGAAGGGAGGGGATAACATATTGCACATTTAAGGCCCTCTTGCTCCCACTAGACCTTGCACTGACCATCTTATTTGGGTTTTGATTAGCATCACTACTGTTTATCTACTTTCTTTAAGCCTTATACTTTTTTGCTTTATTAGACTATTTTTACTTTTCAGCCATTAGAGGAAGGATTAGTAAACTTAAGCACTTGCTTCCTCTGCCATCCTTCCCTATTTTTTCTACTCTAGCCTGTAACCGTGTACTGAAGGAGCAGACAGCAGCTGGGAACAGGATGCATGACAGACCATGTATGACATCGGGGACTAAAATGACTAGAAAGCAATCTTCCAGGTACTGGAAAGAAGACAGACGCTCATGAGGCTGGGGAGTAGTGGAAAAGCTAGGTCACAAGAGAGGGAAGAAACCTTGGGGATCTGGAAAATAATGGCACAGTAGCTGGCAGACTGGCACACCTATAAACATTTAATGTGTACAGCAGTGCTGGCTCTCACACTGCACATCTGTATGTACCCTTTCAGACCTACCTTACCTCTAGGCATTCTAAGCCTACATGACATTAACCAAAAGTAACCTACTACATCCTTGCTGACAGAAGAGTTTCTTAGGTCCATATTCAGGTTTTGCAGCACAAAAGGCCACCATGATACTGATGGCACCAGCAATGAGCTCAGCTCAAAGGACTACAATTGCACTGCCACACTAGATCTCTAGGCTGCCAAATCCCAGTGTCTGACTGAAATCACTGTGTAAATCAGACATGACACAGAGCAGCACAAGACAGATATGGACAGTGACAATGCATGTGCTCATCCTGAGAACAGTTAGATTATCACCTTGGGAAAGAAGGCCTCAGAAAGCACAGATATCGCATAGCGAGTACAGACCATTGTATACACAGATACTGGCCCCTAATGAGGTAAGGCAGGTAGGTAAGTGGAGGTAAGGAGGTGATTTATTTTCTGCTTAGCCTGAGAACTCTAGAGAAGACACCACATAGTTAGTTTTTGTACTGCCACGCTACAAGCCACCCAGGAACACAGATTCAGACATTAGATTTACCCATTCTAAAGTAATTGTTCACCAGGCGACCCGAATTGAACGAAGCAAGGCTCCGTAGAGGGTAGTTGACATCTTGGCAAGAGGTGCACTGATGCAGTTGGGAAAGGGACAGCTCTTCACCCACAATCCTGAAGACACAGTTGTCCTGGATCTGCTGGCAATTTTCCCCTTGTTCACCTAAGCCAAAACCTCTCCTTGGTGAAGGCTAAGTTGGAGTTTGACCAAGACCTGCAAGGAGGTGCAGGCAGCTTTTCACACAGAACAGGTTTTGAAAGCCAGCATGCCAGAAAAATCCAAGATCCAAACTCCAACCAGATCACTGTAGATGTCTTTGCTCCACCCTCTGTAACACAGATGGCCTTGAAGGAGCCCTAGCTAGATGCAATGACTAGATACAGTACAGCAGTGAAGCAGCTTTGCAGGACACGCTGAAGGGCTGTAGTTTATGTAAGACCCTTACATAAATTATGCACGCTGGTGTAGCCCTTAGGTATGCAACAGATGAACAGTCTCCCCAGTACAGCAGCCTGCATTGCTAAGAAATTTAGGAATAGGTTTCATACCGTAGCTGCTGTCTCGCAGAACAGAGGTGACCTTTTAATCTGGAAGAAGCCCAGGGCCTCACGAGCAAGAGTCAGGCTGCACCGTTCACCCTTTGCATCTATTGCACAGACACAGCGTTTCACAGAGGGCTGTTCTTCGGATTTACATCTCCATCAGTTTCTAATACCCGTGTTTGATTCAGGAACAGAGAGAACAAAAAGAACACATGAACATCTACCTCCTTGGCCTCATCTGCCTCCTGCCATAATTCAGCTACAACACATGTAGAAATCATTCAAGGGAACACACAATAGTGGGATCTGTCCTGTCTACACAAGGGAAATTGAAAAATAGATCCAGGTGGTGGCTTTCTTACCTGAAGTAGTACAGAGAGGACACTGCCATAGCAATACATTTCTCAGAAGGTTCTGAAGGTCCCATGCTCCAGTACCAGGAGTGGAAGCACCACAGAGGTTCTCAGAGAAACGTTTTGGGTTTTGAGTTCACTTTTGGCCCCTCGGCATCATTTATGTCAGGCATACCACCACACTTGCCACTGCACGAGATTAACAAGCCTCTAACAGCTGCACACATCACTCCCTGATGAAACCCAGGGTACTCTGCAGAAACACAATTCATCTCAAGTACCAATTTATTGGACAAGGCTGATATAACTTTCCCTTACAACTGCTTAGGAAAAAGGCACTACTTTGTATTTCAAATACTGAAATGTCATTCATTATCATAACCAAAGCTTTTAATGATAATTAAAATTTCCTGTTTTTTAGGTTTGTTTTAATCTTCTTGAAGCTCCTTGACTGGACCAAATTTGCCTTTAAGACCACAGTGTAGAAACTCAGGGAGCGAACAAGATCTGTTTTAGACTGAAAACTGAGACTTTAGACTAAAACACAAGGCCTCAGCAAAAACCACACACACAAACCACACTGATTTTTACCACATAATCCAGAAACCATATTAAAAAGTAGATTTCAAAGCAGCTGAGAGTCTTTCACCATACTTATTTTTCTTCGTTTCCATACCTTCTGTTTTTCTTCGCAGGTGGCATTCAAAGGATGTTCTTGCCTTTCCAAAGCCTTGACATCAAAGTAACGTATCTCTCCAGGAACATGTGACACTCAGTCACTGTTTAAGTACCACATTAGGAGGGGCTATTCAAGTTAACCAACAGCAAAAACTATCTCCTCTTCTCCCACATTCACAAACCTTCACACAGAAGGTGGGATAAGAATGACCTTGCCTCATTTAATGCCAGCATTTTCATACCAATTCCTTTGTTTCTTTTTTTTTTTGTGGGGCAAGACTTTTAAGACACACGATGCAAGGCAAAATCCTTGCTTCTTGCAAAGGATGAAACAGAGGGCAGAAAAAGCACCCTTCAGAATGGGATGAGGCATGCTCTGCGTTGTCTTCAGGTGTAAGGGGGAATCGTGAACTATCACATCACTTTAGTAATGAGGTGTTTAAACATATTTTCATGAAAGTTATAAAAAAAAAAAAAGTAATTTTCTCTTTAAAACTTCAACCTTCTTTCAAGTGGCTGAAGACGGTTCTTGATTTCAAATGTTACTTTGGAGAGGCTGGAAAGCAGGAATAAGGTGATCAGGGACCAGGAATAGATCTGATAACCAGACATCATAGATACCATTTTCTTAGCTGGCCTAGAGTAAGAGACCCACAGCATTTAGAAAAGAAGGTGCTAGACTGGATTTTTATTCCCCCCCCCACCCCCCAATTTGTATACTGACACATGGGCATCACTCAGTTCTGGACAAACTTCCACCAGCTGCACCACGACTGTTCTTGGTTGCAGCCGTCACAAACATCACCAGAAGCCAGAACAGTCAGGCAACCTTCAAACACTCTTCAGGGCAAAGACACGGGCACTTTTGACTGGTTTGCAGACTCAGGGAGGGTACACCAACTAATAGGGGCAAGCATGAGAACTTTAGGTAAAAAACAAAACAAAACAAAACAACCCCATAAAGACAGCAGAAATAGGCAAATCTGGGAGGAGAAACTGGAAGGGGAGGTAAGAGAGCCCTTTCTGCAGGTGAAGTCTTGGAGAAGGAGAAGAAAACAGAAGTTCACTTGAGTCTTCAAACTCTCTTCCCAGCAGCTCTTTTCACTGCAGTGCAGCACTCCAGCCCCTTTCCATCAAATACAAGCCTTTCACTTGAGCAACTCCACTAAATCCCCGGTAAAGGTAACCTTCTCTGTTTACCTTGCATCTTTCCCCTCCTTTCAGCAGCAGGACACGTGTTCTTTTTTTTGACAGAAATTCACAAAGCCTGTACATTAATGCAGCTGACGGGCTGCTCAGCTAAAAACTCGACAAGCTCTGCTAAGAAGGTTGAGCACTTTCTCAAAAATAATAACTCTGTGTTAATTATGATCCAAATATATACTAAAGGTCTAAACTTAAAATATTCTATATACCTAAAAATCAAGGTATTTAAGAATTTACCAAACATTCACATATATTTTGAATGACACTTCTATTTCTCCTACAGAAACACTCTCTCTAAAGGCATACACCATGAATATATATAATATATATATAAAACCTCCTCTAAAAGCAATGTTCTAGAACTAATTTCTATCATTTCATCAAGTAACACTTAAGCACAGGGCAGTGGAAGGTGCAAGGAAACCATGTAAATATAAAGAACGTGGTCTGCTTTCTTTTATAATTACTAGTGGAAGCATTTCCTTATGTTAATTTAGTACTCATTCTCACAGAGCAAACAAAACATCCAATGAGCCGCACTTAAAACTTGTTAAATGCAGTGATGTATTTTAAGCAAGTGCTTGTGTATTTATAGACATAACTCTCTAGAAATTGGCATTTCCTCTTACTGTCTTAAGCTGCTTCCCAGTGTAAGTGGGAGGTCTCACTCATTACGTGCGTGGCCCAGGATCTATTAAAGTAGAAGAACCAAACCAGCCCCCAGTGAAGAAAAGTTCTCAAACACCAATTTTGCTAGCATGGGAACACAGCACTCTCCTTGGTGACAGAGAGGGCAACTGCACCCTGCAGGGAAGCAACTATCTTGAATCTAAGATTTTTAGGTTGATGCGTGCCAGTATCTTTAGAAGCAGCATTGACAGACAGTAGCTGGAGGGGTGAGCAGCTGGTGACTGTTCTTCACAAAATAGGTAAGACAATAGCGCAAAAAGACATCAAACCAGGGGATAAGAGCATCTAAAGCTTAATCGACTATGCCGTGAATCTCAATGCGTTTTTATTATTCCATGAGTCAAAAGAAGTGCTCAGAAAAGCTGCAGAGGAACATTTCTTGCAGTACTTTCTCACCCAGCGCAGCAAACAATACACAATAGGGATACTATAAACTAAATAACTCTGCACAGAAATTCCATCAAGTCAGCCATGTGCCTGTTTTAATGTTTCTATGACAAATTCACACTAGAAGACTGACTTAGTAAAACCTCTGAAGAATAAAGAGGGAAAAATTCCGGCAAGAGACAATGCCGTAGACAATAATGTGTCAGCAGTACAGCTTTTTAATTGGCATGATGCAAATCGTCTTTCCAAACTAACTCATCAAATCACAATAAAGGATCACTAAATTTGCAAGATATGAGCTACTCTTTCCATTTTTTGGTTTTCACAGTGTTTTCAAAAATACCAACCTCAACTTTCACAACAGCACTAAGATAAATGTTCTCTTTTCCACTGAAGAATTCATCTTTTTGCCTCAAAGCATGACATCGCAGCCTTCCTCACATGAAGTAAGCTACCTAAGTTGCACAGTTAAGCAGTAAGGACTGAGACTAGGGCAATGCTAATGATGGAACTTGTCTGGACTGATTTCTACACTTTGAATGCAAGACTGAGAAACGTTCTGAACCAAGAAGCGTACGGATACCCCTAAAGCAAACCTAAGCATCTTGAACGCAACTCCTCAAGGAAACAATTCACACGTACGCACCTAAAACCCAGTTAGCAATACATAACTGAGATCTCTGGGGATAACCAACCTCATGCACTACACAGCATCTCACCAGCAGACCCCCCCACCTGCCTTATTCCAGTAGCACTATCTTATTTTCATGCAGGGCCCTAACAGTCTCCCAAACTCTAATGTCACCACCCAGAGCACAAAGAACTGATTGCTCAGGTGGCAAGTGAGGTTTAAGGGAGGTATTTTACACAGCAGATGAGACACTAAGTGCTTAATGGTCATATACTTGCACGTATCTTCTCCCATTGATTCTCTCCCTCAAACCCAAAAAGCTACAAAGGGACCCAAATTCTAGTTCTACTCAAGTTGCCTGAGACTAAGAAGGGAAAGCAACAGAGAGGACAATTTCACACCACCCACCTACAGGCACTTAGCTTAGCTGAAAATCCTTCACCTCCCTTACAATCAACATCCAGAGACAAGCTCCTTGAAAGGATAATTCAGACCAAATAATGCAAGAGGCACTTGAAAGTGTGATTTACATCAGGGATCTATTTCTGCCTCCTCCACTGAAGGGAGAGGACCTGTGGACTAGCCAGCTAAAATAGATGCCTAAAGGTAGATGGTGAATATATCACCCTAACTTCTAGATCAAACCTCAAGGGGCTCCATGTGTGATGTGCTGTTTGTGAGGATGTGAAAACCAGGCAGGCAGAGTATCCTTTTTGCCTCTTCCAATCAAGGTGGGAAAAGAAAAAAAGAGTTTTTTAAATTTGTGGACAGTCCACAACTATGACAGCTAGTTTACTTCAAAGAAAATCTACTAGTAAGAACACTTAACATAACAGTTTATTAGCAAGCATGAGAGTAAACTGAACTTTTTAGAAGCGATGTGTGACAGAGCTTGAATGACCAGAATAACACATTGCACCGTGCAGAAATGAAGTAACACCAGATTAAACTTGTCATCAAGTGCTATGTCCCCCCCACGTCCTACAAGGCACTTGACATTCAACAGAGGTTTCGGAGCCACCTTTGCATGGAAGAGTTCAGACAATTCAAAAAAGAGGCAAAGTTAGATATCTGTAAGTTTGCCCAACTCTTCTTGATATTATAAATACATCAGAACTGTGAACTTGAAGCACCAACTTATTTTCAAGTGTCAAAGCTAGACCTTTAACTCCCGCTACAAATTCAAGAGATTAACCACAACCTGTTCATAGTTAGGTCTTATAAAGAATGAAAAATTAGCTCCCATTTTTATAAACATAAGAGACAGTTATGTGCATTTATGGTAAATGTTTTAATATATTCCAAGTTTAAGCCATTGCAATAAGTGATCAACACAGCAAAATTCATATCAAAGAGATACCCTCAGCCATCACTATAAATGTACCAGCAATTAACAGGACCAGATTCATGGGTTTGCTTTTCCCAGTAAGTCAAAATATACAGAAAAAAATATCTCAGTTCACCTAAAAAAATTGTTAGCACCAAGCAGTACAATTAGTCAACTCTACCGTAAAAAGAATAGCTCAGCAATGTAAGGAAAGCAGTCATTACACATTTTCCACTTTTGTTAGATAAATATTCAAGATTTTTTTACCATTCAAACAATAACACTTAGCATCACACATACAAGTTTTGCATATTCAGAACACAGAAAAATACAAGTCTGTCATGGATCTCTGTCTTCACAAAATAGAAAATCCACCTCTTTCACGGGTGCCATGCGAAAAATAAGGTCTGGGCACGAGAAGAAATAGAGGCACTTGCTCTTCAGCCCCAGTTCAGACGCCCTCCGAACAGTGTGAAACTAATGGGTTTGGTTTTTTTCCATCCAGCTCCGCGAAAGAAGCAGCGTCCTACTGAGGGGGGCTGCGCGGGGTGTCGAACCCCGCTGCTCATCTCAGCGGCCAAGGCATGGGCTCCTTCTGCAGAAGCGGGAGAAGGAAGGGCGGCCGCCCCAGCCGCCAGCCGTGCAATCCCGGGGAAAACAAAGGGGATTCCCACCGTCATTGTCTTCCTCTGCAGCTGATCGTCACCAGCACTAGCAAGGCAGTAGCTTGCGCAGTTATCTCCACAGCGGGCAATGTCACAACCCGACCAACAGCACAAACTACTACCTCAGCCAGGGCCCTGGTGCTCCCGGCCCCCGCTGAAGGGGGGAAACCAGCAGAGAGACAACGCAGCCCACCAGAAATGAAATTAGAGGAGAGGATGGGGAGGGGGGG
>VXBJ01004226.1:97020-109312 GCA_013400055.1 Nycticryphes semicollaris
TCGCCCCCCTCCCCTTGCCTCGTCCCAGCAAGCCGGTCCGCCCGTTCCCCTGCGAGGCGGAGGCGATGGGCCAGGAAGCTCCCGGACCCAGCCCCGCAGCCTCAAGGACGCGTCGTGCCGCCGCCGCCCGCAGCGAAGGGCCCAGGGAGAGACCCCCGCCCCAACCGGGAGCCCCCGCCGTCTCTCCTGGCGGGGAAGGAAGCAGCCCAGCCCTCCAGCGAGGGCGTCGGGACGCAGCCCGGAGGGTCAACGAGGGGGGAAAAGCGCTCGCCTTGCCAAGGCCGCAGACAAAGGAAGCGCCAAGGCGGGCGCCGCGGCCCCGCTCCCGCCACGGCTCCGTCCCTCGCCGCGGCCGCCGCCTGTGTGTCCGGCTGAACCATAGAGATCATTTAAGGCGGGGGGAGAGAGGGGCTCATCCGCTGCCCACGTGACTGGACATGTCACTCACCCGGCCAGCGCCATCTTGAAGAGGGAGGGGGAAGGCTGCCCCCCGGCTGGTAGTCAAGATGGCGCGGGGCGACGGGAGGCTGCTATTCACAGACGGACGCTGCGCCACGCCGCTGCGGCTCGCCCCTCGATCCCCGCCGGACTGCGCAGGAGGGTGTTACGCTCGTTCCGGGGGGAATGCCGGGAGGGGGAAGAATCTCCCGCTCTCGATCCGGGACCCCTTAACAGCCGCGGGAAATGCCGGGGCCGGAGCGGGACCCACGGGAAGCGTAGGCGGGGCGAGGAGAGGGGGAACAGGGGCTTTCTCACTGGAAACGCGTTCTGGGGGAAACGCGGCAGCAGGGACGGGCTTTTCACCGCTTCAAGGCTGTGGGTGGCGGCGGGGCAGGAGAGGCCCCGGCGGCGCTGGCAGGAGCCAGGGCCGGCGGGACGGGCCGGAGAAGGCGCTGAAAGCTGCAAGGTGGCCCTGAAACGTGTCGTCGTAGCTCCCGATAAAGTGTCATGTAGTCACAGGAGTAAAGGGGCAGCTCGCACCGCCTTCGTGCAGCCTGAGGGGGCTCCGTGGCGGGGCTGGGGTCGGGCGGCGGGGTTAACGCGCCTTCCCGCAGCGCGTTTGGGCAAAGAGGAAGGCGCAGCCTTGCCAAGTACAAAGCAAACGTTGCAGTCGTTAGCTCTGGGCTTTCACCTTTTTTTTTTTAATGAATTCGTTTTACAGTCTGTTTTTTTTGTTTCTTTTCTCCTTTTTCTACAAGTAGGAAACGTGGAAGATCTTTAATTTCTAAATGGAAATAAGACTCCAGGACGATTACTCCATAACAGAAACTGACCTCAAAAGATACAGACTATGAACCTCGTTAAAAATTCACAAAAGTTACAAACACTAACATTTGTATCATTTATTCTGGCCTTCACCACCAACATAATCTTATGAACAAACCAATTGAAAAAGTAGCTACCAATGCACAGGAGGAATTGGGCTGCAATTGTTTTAAAAAGAAGTGTAATGGAGTTTACAAAGACTGCCATCAGTGATGCAGAATATGGAAATAACGCAGCTTGCAGCCAGACATCAAGTGAAACACAATAGTTTTGTTGGAGTTGCCAGTGCAAAACTACCTACAACGTGGGTTAAGAATAAAATGCAATAGCATTAGTGACAACTTGGGACAAATTTGTCGTTGAGAAAGTCACACTAGAAAGCAGCTAAAACGCTGCCATGTTAAAGAAGAGACAATGATAAAATACTTCATGATCATGTAGTTCCCTGCTTTTAAATTTGCTACCTTTATTAGGCAATCAGACACAATCAGATCACTGATTTTTTTAAAAGAGATTTAAAGTAGTGCCATTCCACTGGGGGAGAATGTGCTGAGAGTTTTTGTATGCTCATAAAGTACATGTGGTTTTGATATGGCCTGACCTGACAAGTTAAAAAACACTGTACAGCTGAGAAAATGTAAGCATCCAGTAATTCTGAGTCCTTTGCTTCTGGAAGGGATTGCTTGATCTCCTTCAGACCACTTTCTCTCAAGTCCCGATTTCTTCAGTAAAGCTGTGTGATGCTATTTTTCACAAGGGCAGCAAGACTTAATTGTTCTGCTATTTGAGGTCAGTTCAGGAGAGGCAAAGTATTACAAAGAGATGGTCGCACCAAGGAAATGTATGTTCCATTCCTACTCAGTTAAGTTGGTGTAACTCAATTCTGAAAGAAATATAATCTACAATGTGGAAAGTTTAAATGTTTGTAAAACACAAGCAAAAGCTAGATATTTTCACACCTTTTTTTACTATCAAAAATTTCAGATAGATTTATTTAAAGTTACAAGAGGTATTAATAGCAGAAAAAAATCTTCCCTACTTAGAACTTCAAAGTTTTTAGTTAATTTTTTTTAGTGTACTCCCTTCTGTTCTAATGCCACTTCAACTGTATAATGTGAAGCAAGTTTTACACAAGACTATTAGTATTTCCTGTCTTAATGACTTGTTTTCCTGAATTAAGCTCTCTTTCTGTGTTCATAAACAGACAGAAATCCATCTCAACATCATGAGCACATTTAGAAAGTTTCTTGAACAGGGAGTTTGCAATTTCTAGATGAGGAAACTCAGCACCTCTGGGTAAAAGTAAAATGTAAATTTAATCCATATAATTGGCGTGAATTTAATTATTTATAAGAAGGGGCAGATCAGCAACAGTAGTTGTACATCTGAGTATTTAGACTAGGTGCTGTGACTACAGGGAAGTCATAGCATGTTCTCCTTTGCAGAGACAGGATGCAACAAATGAATATGATCTCAAGGAGGGGAAAAACCAGCCAAGCCTCAGAGTAGGCCCCTACGAAAGACATGTAAAAAACTAAAAAAAAAAAAAAAAAAGCAAAGAAAACACTACAAAGAACATGCTCTTAGGAGAGCTCAAAAAACCCAATCAACACAAAAGCAAAGTCAGTTGCATTTACTGTGGCTGAGCCACTGACAGAGCTTCATCTTCCCCATTTTGAGATGTCTGAAGTCAACTGAAAAAGCCCACAAAGCACCAGATGCCTCAGGCTGCAGTAGTTGTCCTTTGCTCCCATAGCAAGTAGCAGCACTTCCACAAAGCACCGTACATGACCTCTTCAAGGATGGAATGCATCTCCTGCTATCCCTGCCTATTTGTCTTCCCTCAGTGCAAATGAAAGCCAGGCTAGTTAATCTCAGAGCAGACCCCAAAAATCCCAGTTACTGGAATCTCTCAGAGGAGGAATCAAACTTGTGCCTCTCAAAGCAAATAATCCACACAGTTTGATTACAGGAGGAATGATTTCTGTCAAAAGTGACTTCTTTTAATAATGATTTAAATAAGCAGGTAACTAAGTTTTAAATCTTGTTTTGCATCTGTATCTCTCCTAACAGATTACTTTTATGACTTCATTAGCAACTATTTAAATGTTTGTTTGCAATTAAATATAGTCATTGCACAAAGATTGGCATTCTTTTATAACTAGGGAATACATTGTACATAGTTAACAAGTCAATAACTTATTAGACGCTATGTAGTTACATTTGATCAGAAAATGGTCGAGTACATTTTCTCTGGATTATGTAACACTTAGTTTGCATAGAGCTCTATTTGGATGCAAAGTAGAATAATATAAAAAACAGCATTCAAAATAAACTTTCGTAGACTGATTTGGTTTAAATGTCTTGTTTACGTTAATGAAATACAGCTTGTTAACAAAGAGGATAGAACTATTTGGTTTTGGCTGTAACTGTCCAGCTTTTAGATACAGTAGATTTTACCTTCATGGCTCTACCCTATGTATGGAAGGGGGGTGGGGAAACCCTAGTTTTTTCAATTCTTAATCCATTTCCAAGTTTGAATTAGTTGTTTGAATTGAGCTGCTTCCAGTGAAATTGAACTGCAAGGAATGGTTCTAAACTATCAGAGTTGAGTTTAGCACTTGAGAAAACTTGCTTCCTGATTAGTGCTCTATAAAGAGGAAGGGTTTTGTGCTACTCCATTCATCAGCTCGGTGCATTCTCTTTGATGCTTCGGCAACACATAACTGCTTAACATTTTAAGATGTTATAGTGCCTACAGCTATAACAGAGGTTATCGATTTCCTATTTTGAATGAAAATATTTAATTTAAATAAGTCTTTTCTAAAATAAATACTTATTTTTCCTCATTTGTTCTAGGGCAGTACTATGTGCAGACTCTGGGGCTCATTTTAGTGGTAAGAGAGTTCTGTGTTACACTGCAAGGCCAAGCCCCGAGGCACGAGCAGATGTTCAGTAAGTAGATCTGCGAGTGGTAGCGGTGATGTGCTCCAGAAACCAGGTCTTTGTACATCTCCATGCCAGCAGTGCTATGCACATAACATTCCCGTCCCCTTCCATGGTTTCTCATGAGAGAGGTTGATCAACACCAGACTGCTCTTTGCGCTTTTTAAAGGTCCTCTGTTGGTGACAATCCAGTTTTGGCTGCCGTTTTTCTGTGGAGCCTCTCATGACCAGGCATTGGCCCGTGATGTGATGGGGGAAAGAAGTACGAGTCTCCTGGCGAAGAAGCCAGAAACATAAGCAATTCCTTGGCAACTTTAACAGTTCCAACTAAGAAATAGTTAACATTAAAAACAACAGACCAGGCGACGTCAAGTTTTAGTTTCCAACAGTCTCTCATCCTCAGGAGCCTCTGCAGTCTTGAAGCAGTCAGCTTCGGAAATACCACGGGCCATGGAGACTCACGCCAAGGCTAAGGCAGATACTCTGTGCACAGAGAGCAGCAGTTACGGTTCCAGTTTGAAGATCGGGGCCTTCAGTAACAAAACTGCGAAGATGCCAAACAGATACCTGACTTACCAGAGATTTTCTTTCTTGTTTATCTATTGGCAATCCCTTCTGAAAACAAAATGGACCAAAAAACCCTCGGCAACATTAAACTGACAGGCAGGATGGGCTGAGGCCTTCCACTATGTTTCAACCTGCAGTATTTTTGATTGAAGAACAAGATGGTAGCTGTACTTAATTTGTCCTTTCCGTAAAGAACACGCTTCAGGTGAAAACAGGATAATGGTGCTGACAAAAGAGGTTCTTTAAAGAAGTTCTCAAGGTAGGCATCTGGACCACCAGTGGGAATAAGTGAGTTAACAGGGAGAGAAAAGTGTATCATACTGATTTTAGAAATAAGCTTAGCTGAGAACTCCTCTAAAAGTAGATTATAAAGGAAATTTGAGCAATGAACACTCTCTTGCTAATGAAGTGCTGCAGTTAGCACAGTAAACACCGGTATCTTACCCTTTTTAGCAAATCTGTTTTATAATCAAGATATAAACACTCAAATAAGGAGCTCAGAAATAGAAGGACTGGTTTTAAGCCTGGTACTGTCTAACTGAGAGGACACAGGCACTATTACATTCTGAATCAGAAAAGTGTGTGGTGACGAATGCATCGTAGTTCCTCTATTTGATGCAGTCTACAGTGCAACACAAAACCTCTGTGCTGCTCGTGGTACCACTCAGCGCTGGTTTAGTTGCAAGAATTCCACCCTGTCTTTAATGTATATCTTAATTCTTTAAGACAGATTTTCAAACAGTGTGAGCAGAGATCAGGTGTTTGATATATAACTGAAAAATGAAGATTTATTGAAATGAAGTTTTGACTGGATGGATGCTTTAAAGACAATTAGGCAATCATTATATAGATTACATATTATGGATTATGCACAGAAATACATCTGCTTAAAAAGTGGATATACATTTTTAATTGTTTAAAAAGATTTGTTTTATACTCCTATTATTAAAAAGCTGTGGCAAAACATTTTCACACAATCACAGGTTCACTGAAAAACGTTTTCAGATCTTGATGGTGTTAATGGCAGCTGTTTGCACTGACAGCCTTTTTAACACTGGAACGATTTTCTAAGGAAAACCATCAAAACTGTTTGGAAATTCAAGTCTCCTATTTGAGAAAGCTGGCAAAATTAAACGGAAAAAGCTGTCTGCTGCTTCACAGCAGCATCTTAGAGTCATGTTGGTCTTTGGGAGACCATTTTGCCAGGTTCTTCAACCTTTGTCACTCATATCAATTGCACGAGCAATACACTGGCAGTTAAATCAGTCATCACGTTAACAAACCAAGAAATTCAACACACAGATTGCACATCTGAACCAAAGACACAACCCCTTGATATGTCAACAGCCATCCTCTTTTAAGTCGTTAGCGCAAATCTTTTACTACTTAGGTGTTTATTCTGTCACTGACAGTTGGATCTCGTCTACTTTCATCCCCGCCTGTTAACACTGTTCTTTGGTGGTATTTGAGTACCTTCTGTAGGCCTCCCCTCCTTGTGTTTGAAGTCACTGAAGTTCCTTATTTAACCGAGTTGGTCTCTTATTACAGCTCATCTCCGTCTCCTGCACTGGGATATACTTACAGTCATGACCTTTGCATCTCCAAGGAACTGTCTTATCTCCTCAGTTCTTCTCTTACCTCAGACTTGTCTTTTGAACTAACAGTTTTCTGAAGTCTGCCTTCTTGAAGTCCAGTGATTTTTATTTTGATGTTGTCCCTCCACCCCAAGAATCATGAATATTTAATTTCACTATTTTTCATACACAAGTTGTCTTAAACCATTCATTTTTTGCCTTGTTGCTGATGTAGTCTTTCGGGATCCCAGCAACTGGTTCCTGCAGAGTGTAACACTGTCTGTTCTAAACGAGACAGGTACTTTGAAGATGACACAAGTCTGTACACTACAACTCAAGCTATAAAACAAGATTTACATCTGATGAGTTCTTAAAACATGACACAACCTTCATGTGAGGAAAGTGTTCTTATCCAGGAGGCATGCTTACATGCTGGTGCTAAAGTCCTAACTGAAGCTTTCTGTCTGAGAAGCTCTTTCCGGAGCCTTAAACTAAATACTGCACTGACCTTACTCACTAAATTTATTCATAACCTGCAGCCAAGAATAAATGTCCGTATCTTTTTAGCCTTGTAACAGAGTTGTGTATTAAGCTGCTGGAGCCAGTCGGGTCTCAAACACTTTACATCCCCATGTAAGCATTTTTACCTAAAGATGCTAAAGATGAAAATTCTGAATGTCACCAGCACGTGCAAACACTAATCGTTATGAGAGAATGGGGTTTTGTGCCAAACCAGGCTCATAGTGAGCACCACACATTATCACAGAATATTTTAATCGATAACACTGGAAGTAATTCCTGAGAATTCTTAAAGCAACGCAATCTCAGTTCACCAAACTAAAGGAGAAAGAAAAACATTATTCATTGGTACCACACCAGTCACATTTTCGTAGCTCGCTCCTTCCCACCACTGTCTGCACAGACAGAAAAACGGTAACATTTAGTGAAACCCTCCTTACCCCTTGTAAAGTGACAGCGGGAACAATGACAGGATGGAAGATCAGAATAGGTGGACAGAAAATACACATGGTAGGTTTTATTTTCTGAAATTTCTGCATCCCTGGAAACTAGGGGCCTTTCTGCTAACGATAATTTGGAAGATGTTACAGAAGATGCCTGCCCACACAGGAGATGAGTAGCAAGCTGCAACTTTGAGTCGAACAACTAGTGAAAGACGCAGAACTGAGCTGTACAGAAACAGATGAGGGGAAAACATGCATGTTTCCCCTCTGCCCCCCTCAAGAACAGCAGTAGCCTGAACTTCTACATGATTTCTCCTGAGAAGGAGGACTTGGGAGTGATGGTGGATGAGAAGCTCAACATGAGCTGGTAGTGCACACTGCCAGCCCAGAAAGCCAACTTCATCCTGGGCTGCATCAAAAGAAGAGTGGCCAGCAGGTCGAGGGACCTGATTCTGCCCCTCTACTCTGGTGAGACCCCACCTGGAGTACTGGGTCCAGCTTTGGAGTCCACAGCGTGGGAAGGACCTGTTGGAACAAGTGCAGCAGAGTGCCACAAAAATCATTAGAGTGCTGGAGCAGCTTTCCTATGAGGACAGGCTGAGAAAGTTGGGATTGTTGAGCCTGGAGAAGAGAAGACTCCAAGGAGACCTTACTGTAGCCTTCCAGTACCTGGAGGAGGCCTACAGGAGAGATGGGGAGGGACGCTTTATCAGGGAGGGTAGAGATAGGGCAAGGGGTAATGGTTTTAAAATGAAAGAGGGGAGATTTAGATTAGATACTAGAAAGAAATTCTTTACTGTGAGGGTGGCAAGACACTGGAACAGGTTGCCCGAAAAAGTTGGAAGCCCCCTCTCGGGGAGTGCTCAAGGCCAGGCTGGATGGGGCTTTGAGCAACCTGCTCTAGTGGGAGGTGTCCCTGCCTGTGGCCGTGGGGTTGGAATTAGATGATCTTTAGGGTCCCTTCCAACTCTAACCATTCTATGATTCTATCATTTTCTGTAGAATATGTTGTTGACTAGTACTTGTTCTTGCATGTGCTGAGGAAAAGAAGGGCATTAATCTCACTGGAAATATCTTGCCTGAAGAGTTCAAGGCCACCTATAAGAAGGTTTGCCGTTTGGCATGAAGAAACAACTCAAACTGGGTAAAAAAAGAACCCACACAACCCATCTGCAGAATCCAATGATAAACTACTGAAGTGTCACAGACTTGCTCTTGTAAGTGACTATCAGTGACCATGTATTTCATGTGCCTGAACATCCAGTGACATTCCACATGCACCAATAAAACAGGTAGGGAAGCAGGCACGTGTACGAGGGAACAAAACAGATCAGTATCTCTGATGATAAACAAATAACTAGTGTAAGTTACTTCTAAGGGTAAGACTTTTTGTAAGAAGTTCCCAGCTTGACAAATCTGTTCTTTTTTTCTTAGTCAGAGATACGTAAGTCCTTGTGCACTTTAAGGCCATGGTCACAGTGTTGAGACATACAATTTTTCCCAAGTAATCCAAAATGTTGATATGAATCTTCTAATAATCTTTAAGACCCTCCCAGTCTATGTTTCTCTTAAAGATCGTGGCTACATTCAATAAGCAGTTAAGGCTTATCTTCTAACTTCAGCTGACATATTCCTGTGCAGTCACCTGTACCCCTCTTCTAGCCAACTTCAGTGACAGTGCAGACCCCAATCCTGAAAATGTCCATCTGTCTTACTTCTCATGACTAAGCAGCCCTACAGACTTGAAAAGAACTTGGGCATGGGTCTAACTCAATAGGTAACGTGAAATTTAATTTAATTTAATCAGAAACAAGATTTACCTTGCTATGAATATGCAGAAATGTGAAATGTAAACATTCAAAAATGCTGTTTGCATCAAAGAAGCCCTAAGAATATTTAGCAAAAAAGTACAAAAAAGGAACCAATACTTCAAGTTGGGAGAAACATTTGAGAGCTGGACAAGAAGGCACAGCAAAGGGAATAATTCTTATTGACAGACAAAACTAGTCAATGAAAAACCTCTTTTCTAAACTAAGTATCTTTGAGTTCTCAAACTATTTATACAAAATACAAGAAAGTGGTTTGAATATGATCAGCCTCAGTTTGCACCTCCAAACCATGCCTCAGATAGCACAGATAAAATTCATTTTGTAATCAAGAAAAAAGAAAGAAAATTAGCTCATTGGTAGTTTATTTCAAAACCTTTTGAAGATTAATGCCCATAGATGGCGATGTATTCTGAGCTCTAGAGTCAGGAAAGGCTTATACAACCTTTTTAAAAATACAGAGAAAGCTGAAGATTTGCCTCATTGGACAGAATGCATCTGTGTTACACCTGAAAAACCAATTAGAAACAAACAGCCACAGTTCAGTCTGCACACCTCTTTCCAGAAATTCTGGTTAAGATAATATATTCTAAACCAACTTAATATCCTTCTTTCCTGCCCTACACGTTGTTTCTTTAATGACCTCATAGACCTTGACTTATCTTCCACTAACTAGGAGAGCAGTTGCCAGGTTTTCACTTTCCAAGTACAGATAATGTACTGCATGGTACTGAAGCAGCTCCTCCAAGGAAGCTCTTCTGACAGAAATTCTATTAATGGGAAGCATTTGTTTCATTAACATAAACTCTCTGGTCTCCAAAAACTGCCCACACTTGGCAATTAAGTTCCATGCAACTTTGGTGGCAGAGAAACCGTGCAAGATCTTGAAGCCTCTTTAATATTTACCGCACTTTGAAACGAAAAGGTTTTCAAAAGGACCATAAACTGGAGCCTTGTGGGATCAACCTGCTCAAAGCTGTGCTTGGGTAACACCATTAACACGGGGTATTTCTAACCCTGACCAGTTCAGCGCACCTTCAGCTTCAGGCTCCTACAGCTTCTACATCTATTCACCTGTACCAACCGATGGCCCTTTAAGTCAGGCAGGCAAGTGGAAAGCACACAGATATAATAGCATTTCTTAGGCATGGTCATCTCTTTTAATGGCTACAAAAGACTTTAAGGAACAAAAAACCTAAAGGAAAGCTCTGAAGTCCATAGAAAGGCACCTGTCTCTTCTTTTTTTTTCCCCCTTCTCATTTGGCCTTTGTGCTTTCATATCACAGGTTAAAAATATGTAAATACAGGTGAAACATTATTGAAACAGTAATGAATGATTTAATAGTAAGAGTTTAAGGGCTAAGTCACAAACTTTAAAAACAATACTTAAATGTGTTTTGCTTCGATTGCGTATTATGTGAAAGTGCAACACATTCACATGTACTTAATGACAATTTTTACTGCACTTCTAAATGAGTAACTATCTTCAAAAATACAATTCTCATCGTTTTATATATCAGACACACTTTATAATTAAAAGATTAGAACAATTTGTTTGGGTTGAAAAGGCAGTACAAAACAAAGCACTTAAAATTATCAAACAGAATATTACAGCCAAGTATTTCAGATATTCGAAATCACCTTTCTTGGGTCATGATTCAAAGACTGCGAGATACCTGCCAAGAAGGTCTAAAGAAGGCTAACAACCCTCTCGCATGTTGGTGGGATGAGCTTTGTTTGCTTTTTGCCTTTTTTTTTTTTATTATTATTATTTTTAATTTTTTTTTTTTAAAAACCAAGGCTGCAACTACAAAACCGGACAGAGCCGAGTAGAACAAACGTCTTCGAAACAAACAGATCGTGGCGTGAGGTATGGTAGTGTCGGAAGTGCTACAGTGGGTTTCTGCATATTGAAAACTTGTTTTGGGTCAACTACTCTGGAGGCTGAGCTCAGCAGGTTACCGCCTGCTCGCCCCAATCTTCTGTCACAGGACCCCTTAAGATGTCCAATGGCCGCAGAGAAGATACATTCAATTAAGCGAAAACTAAGGGCATGATCAGATATGAATGAGCATATCTGGCAATTCAGAAGGCAAACTGTAAGTAAAACCGCAAGCATACAACTTATAATAAATACATTTCCAAGCATTTAACATTATCAATATTTTAAAAAGAATTTAAATAATAAATGCAACTATTTTATACAGAACTGTACCATTTATTATACACACAAGTATATCGGTTCCCTTTGTTTACAAAGGCTGGTTACAGATATATGGAATGTTACAGTACCATCTTGCATAAAATTTTAGTACAATTCGTACTTCAAAAAAAGGATGCAAAACACCAGCCTAATAAATCTGACTGAATTGAAATATTTTTAATTACATCATTAACACATACACAACAAGCTGTACATAAGCCCACTTTTCAAATCACCACTTCAAGATACTGTAGCAAGTACATTAGATTATAAATGATTCCAGCTATTCAGTTAAATTTATTAAAGGTTTGCACTGCTACTCACTCCGGAACCTTTGAGATACAGCCTGCACTCGGCAATTACCGAGCTCTCGTTAGTACAGTTAAAAGGCAGTCAGCACTGGTTGCCAAAGTACTAGTCACAAGAGATTTCCTCCGAGAAACTTCACCCGGGAACAAACATTTTTGGATACTTTTTTTTGCCTTCAAAAAATAATAACGATAAAAAGCTTTATGGGGTCAAGACTCTCCGTTCTGTACCTTGGATGCTGGTGGCTGCATGAAGTCCTTAAAGGGAACCAGTGCCTCTTTCAGGGCAGAGCACACTTCCGAGGAGGAGCAGGTGATACATTCTACTAAAGTCGGGTACAAGGCAATAACCTGTGCCCATGTGCTAGCATCGACTGCAAGGAAAACAAAGAACAGATTCAATCACTTGCTGCCCTCCAAATTTTCACAACAGATTTTTTTTTTCAATACTAAAAAGTTGTATTTTTTTCAATACCAAAAATTGTATCTTTTTAATATATCCTTTTAATATTCAATAAACAAGGGCAAAATCAGGTGGCTAAACATGAGTACCTAGTGCTGGATAGACAGTGCTGTGTCTGGACAGGGCTCTCCATAGGATTTTTGCAGGAGCACCATGTTCTTATTTTTTTTTTAATTA
>VXBJ01004226.1:109317-163281 GCA_013400055.1 Nycticryphes semicollaris
TTTTTTTTTTTTTTTTTTTATGTAGCAGCAGCAGCTGGAAGCCAGACGGGATGGCCATAAAATGCTGCCACACACCTGTGTTTCTACACAGGAGTCATTTGCTGCGTTTTCTGGATGAAGAACTGACAAATTGAAGATACTACTTTTATTACATCCATAACACTCAGGCATTTTCTGCCTGCTTTTCTCAGCTATTGACAGAAAATTGAATTGGATGCCCTTTGCACTTTTGGACATCTGTCAGCAACGAGGCCTTCTATTAATTTCAAATCATTCCAGATTACGAGAGCTGGAATGACTTGAAATGAATCAATTCAAATTATTAATTATTTGAATTTGAAGGTTTTCCTGGGGAGAGGGAGAAACACTGGACCATGACACAAAAGTATCTGTGGCGAGGTTTGTTAGTCCAACAAGGGAAATTAAACACTGCGGAATGAATCTTAAGTCATTTCCTTGCTTAGCTCTCTTTTAGCTCTACTTTTAAGAGAGAATGAAACCCTGATTTTGGACAACGTTAGTAACTCTTTTAAAGAAATAAGATTAGTAAAAGCTAGAAGTGGGAGTAAAGCGACTCTCTAATTTGTCCAGTGGATCTCCTCAACAGAACATCCGCAGGAGGTTTGGCCATCGCTGCCGTATATGGACCAGGTGAAGAATTCCTCTCACGGCGGGAAGAGGGATGCGGGGAACAGCCCAGCTGAGCCAGCGGCTCTACCCCTCTAGAGCAAGGCCCACCAAAGCACCGCTCCAGTTGGGGCTCGCCAAAAGGCTTGACGTAGCCTGGCAGAGTTCTGCCCTCAGCCTTTTGCCATCAGCCTTGGAAACCACAGCATCGTAAGTCTCAGCGATGCTGCAAGTGAGGCACTGCCTCTGTCAGGAAAACCACCTGCCTGGGTCTTTCTGGAAAGGCTGGTTTGTTTGGTTGTTTCAGGACCGAAAAGGGCTTTTTTTCCCATTCCTCATAATACCAGAAGCAGGGAGGTGGACAAAAGTGTTGCATCTGCAATTCTGTCAAGAGTTGCAGAGACCAATACAGCTGGTTTAACTAAGACTGTGCTTTGCTGTGAGAACTCTCTGTGCATTCAGCAGGTGCAGCTCACAGGAGGAACAGGACGCACAATTACAAATTCAGCGGAGCTCTGCCATTTAATTCAGCCCTTTAAATACATCTGACAACGCTCACTTGGGCATCACTGAGCTAAGATGTCTTTCTGAACACAGGGGACAGAGGGTACTAGACCAGAAAGGGTGTAAGTATCTAACAGCCTGCCCCTGCGCTTAACTTGTGCACCCCCTTAAGCGCAGAGCGCACCGATGTGTACAAGGCCACCGATGTGAACCAAGGCCAGGCTGGATAAGGCTTTGAGCAACCTGGTCTGGTGGGAGGTGTCCCTGCCCATGACAAGGAGGGCTGGAACTCGATGTTCTTTAAGATCCCTTCCAACTCTTAACCATTCTATGATTCTATGAACATGATCCAGGGTATCTGAGAAGAAAGGGGATCTAGCAAGACCAGATACATTTAAGAATTCCATCAATATTTTATGGAAGGTTTTTTGTTTGATTGTTTTAACAAGACACCAAGTTCTATCTAAAAAAAAGACAACACAAATTGAAGATGTCTATTTTATTAAATGTGTTACTACCTTATATTTTTAGGTAAAGCTTTGTGGGTTTTTTTTGTCTACTTGCCACCTAAATGACTCTTACAGATTACACTTCAATTTTGTGTGAAAATTACTACAGGAAAGACTAAATATCTCTTTGTGGCAGGTACAGTGTTACCTTGTCTAGAACCATGTTGTTTAACAATAACTTACCATTTTCTGGTTGAGTTTTTTTAAGTGAATCTATGAGAGTACTGACAGCTTTTAGAACAAATATGATTTCTGTCACTTGTTGCCTACAAAGGGAAAAATGCAAACAGTCAACTACTCATTTTTGTCTCAAGAACATACTTACACTTTGAAACTTACACAACATCAAAAAAAAAAACCCACCCCAAACCCAACCAACAGTCATGAAAACAGCTATAATGAAACCTACCCCCAACCCCCTGATATTTAGAGATTAAGGTTATCGTTTGTCTTTAACTTTCCCACTACTATTGCTGTTGTCTCAGCTGGGATAGCTTTGAATTTTGGTACTAGAAACAGTAACTGCACACACATCTCAATCTGTACATGAGTAACTGTAACCTGAAAATAATCTATTTCATCATTCAAGTTCAAAACCTTGAAAAGTTAAGTGAAATTTAAATAAGTTCCCGTTTTAAAGAATTTCCTGGTACTTTGGTCAATTTTTCTGCTTCAAAACCAGTTACTTCAGTAATGATTCACAATGTTGCTATTTAGGTTTTCCATCTTATTTTCAGGGAGACTCTCCATATCTCAATTTAGAAACTGTAGACAGCTTCACCAGGAATAAAGGGAAATCAGATCTCAGGAATATTATGGTACAGGTACCAGAAACATTGTTTCAGTAACGGAAAATGTTAGTTACCAAGTCATATTCCTACCGCCTATGTAATAGCATGGAATATGACTGTTTTAATTTAAAGCTTTTTCAGCAAAACATTGGTATCAACTTTTTCTTTGCAATGTCTTCCCCCCACAAACATTTCCCTGGCTTTAAGTTTCATCCCTCTCTCCATACAAAATACGTTTTTAAATGATTTGAGCGGTATTTGGATCACGACCTTCGTCTCATCAAGTACTTGGTGATGCTTTTCGTCTCCTACGGACGACTTAAGTACGTACCGTGGGAGAGGGCACTTCCCACTCAACCTCTCATCTTCTATGTAGCGATGCAGTACGTCCTGGGACCTTTTCAGCAGCACCGAAAGCGCCATTCGTGAGATGTAGCCTTCCTGGGGAGTCGTGACTTTATTACTGAATGAAAACTGGAGCAGTGTTTCAAAGCACACCTTGGAAAACTCCTCTCTCATTCGCATATCTATTTCGGCTTCTGTCAAAGTGAGACGTCGTCTTTAGTTGAGCAGCCCGCACGCCAACACGCTAACTGCTACATTTCAATCAGTTTAGTATATTTTGCAAAAAGGTTATCGCTTCTTAGTACTAAAAAAAGATTAACAGCCATATGAACAAGTATTAATATATTCTAAGAATGACTGTGACTGTGCAATGATCACAATGGGCCCAAAAATAAAAAATGCACAATACATCCAGGAATGTGTTACCTACCTGACACTGCTGGAATAATAAAATGCATGAAATCAGTTAAAAAAAACCAACCCAGCAACTTTAGTTCTACGTCTTAAGTACTAATATTTGGTACTATACCATCCAAATATTTTTCTCTGTAAAGGCTTATATGTCCATTTTTTATATCTTTCCCCAAAAACTGTAATTTTTTTTTTTTCCCAAAGGCAGAAAAGGTATCTTGTTAGGTACACCTTACAGTTATGCTGAAGTCAGTCAGTTTTTAAGAACAGGATATTGTGTCTGCCTTAGAATTGTTTGAATTTATTGTTATACCCATTTCAGCTGGCACAATGCAAAACAAACTTCAGAAAGTATATGTAGAAAGTATAAAGTAGTATAAAGTAACACAAGTACAGTATTAGATATGATACTGACCAAGGAAGGAATTTTTGGTTTTTTTAAATTGCAAGGAATGCTTAACAGCTTCCATGAAATAAAATAGAGTTTATAAAAACGAGCTGGATATCAAACAGTTGCTACTGAATACATGCCATGGACCTTCAAGCCTTTATCAGAATAAGTACTCTCAACATTTTCATTACTTACTAGTAGATTTAATCATTATTTTTGTCATTCAGGTACCATACCTGTAAAGGAGGATGACTGCGAATGTATTGAGCCTTTATTGAGCATAGTCATTATTTGACCAACAAATTCCTTAGGAATAAAATTAGCATATGGCAGTATCTCTGTGCTGATGAGCTGCACCACCTAAAATAAATTGTATGTATTTAGATTGGTTTTCTCTATATTAAAAGTTTAATTCTAGTATAAAGAAGACAAAAACATTAAATAAGAGACACGTGCCTAGTGAAACTTCACAAAAATCTTCCCGTGCTACCTTTTAAAATTTGCAGATACATCCAAAACTTGTGGTCATGCATGTAAAGCTGAACTTGAAATAATAAACTGCGTGTGTCCCCCCTCGCCCCCCACCTCTTTTGTCAGAGTTTCTGAAGCTGTTATCACTCAGATTTCCACTGACATTTGAAGCATAACCTTCAAATCAAATTTAAGATCTAAAATTAGGAATCTCCCTCCCCCCTGAACCCCGTTCAGCATCCTCACTTTGGCATCAACACATACAACCCGTGCTTACAACGCGACATCTGCAAAGCGGAACAAGCGAGTTAAATGGTCTAAGCAAGCTTAAAGCAACGGACTGCAAGCGGAATGCTTTCTATCCATGGGCTTGATGCTCACACTCAGGAACAGAGTGAGTTTAGATCTCCATAAATTAACGCATCAGACCTCCAGGTTCTGCTCACTGCAGACAGAACCGCTCACGCTTTTCACCCAGGAATCTCTGTCTCCCAGCTGCCACTCAGAAGAGGTGACAGGTGACCAAACCCACAGGTACTGCCGCGTCTTTTCTCTAACTCCCTTTCCTGTGTACCCCTGATCCCTGCCCTGCCACATCCCTTTATCCTGGAGTGACAGGGGGCCAGTCCCTCTTCGTTCCAAGTATCATCTTCTCTGACTTTTCTTTGGCCTCACCCAGACAAACACAATCTCTTTTACAATCACAGCGGTCTCTGGACTGCAAAGCCAAGTCCTCATTTCTTCATTTATGCACAAGCTTTACAGTCCTGAGGACACAGCTGGAGGGCGACAGTGTCATTGCTGATTGAATGCCCCCCTCTCACCACAGAAAGCGCTCACTTTAGTTTATTTGCCAGCATCCTCCATGGTTTACAATTACCGGTGTAATTGCTGGGCAAAAACATAGTAAGTCAGAATCAGCTAATGGGTTAGAGGCAGGAACACATTCTGGTTTAGCCACTCTACACTGCTTTGAACTCGAGTGGGCAAGAAGCAGTTTTGGGCACGCTGCTTCCTGCTTTTTGCAGAACACTGAAGCCGCCCAGTTCTGAGCCTATGAATTTCCTGTCCTGTTTTCAAACAAGAAAACCAATACCAAGGAAGAAAAAACAACCGGGTAACTTCTTAAAAGATTATTGCAGAAGCAAACGCAATCTGTGAGTGTCACTCTCTCGTTACATCCAACAGCGTATCTGTTACAGTCTCCTTACCTCAACATCAATGCTCTCGTTCTTCTGAAATTCTTGAATTGAGAGATTATCAGGAGGTGTACTAAAAATAAACATACTACGTTATGCTTTGAAATGCCCAACCCACGTAAGGAGAGAGCTACGGGAAACACACTCTATTTAGAGTTATTACATGCATCAAGTTGGTATTATTATATGGTAATGATTAAAGTTTTAGAATAAAATCTTATGAATAATGATGATAAAAATGATTCAAAGGAAAAAAGTAGTAAAATACTAAAGTTGAAGAGTTACAACTGATGGACCTGATTAAGGACTTGCATCAGCAACAGCATTTTTCATAAGCACCTCAAAAAATTAATCTCTTTTGTCTTACAATATATTTTGCCTTTTCCCCTCACTTTGCAAGAGACTTTTGATTTTCAGCAGTACATCTGTGAAAAACTTAATTTTCATTTTACATTTTCTTCTGCATTAACGAATTACGCTTTTCATTAATGGGACATTACTTTGTCTTTTTCCTTGATAACTTCAGTAATACATTCATTCTTAATAAATTTTATGAAGAGACAAACCCATTTTACAAACAATGATTTTTAAGAAATGCAGAACTTTCTGCAGTTCTTCCACTGTATATAAAATTTTAATTACAGATTAAATGTCCAGAAGTGATTCAACCATGAAAATTACCCAATACTTTACAAGGGCCTACCTTACTTGCTTGTAAATTTGGAAATCTTGTATCATTTAATACGAAATTTTATGCCAACCATCAGTCAGGCAGTTTTCTCTGTTGAAATTTTATCTCATTTATTGAGTCCTTCCTTGTACTTAATGGACTACCTGCTCAGTGAATCCAAATCCCTTTCCTCTGCTGAATTACACTTCTGCTGAGCTACTGGGCCAAGTTCCTCAGCAGGACAGAAAGAGTAAAGGCCTCCTACTTAGAGAGCCATCAACTAATTCAGCTGATGCACCTACATCCGTGTTTCAGTTTGGATCAGACATGGGTTTTTCAAGTTAAACTTTCAGACATTCCTCGCTTGAGGACCTTGGTTCCTGTCTGGTCTTATGAGTGCATAGAAGTGGATTCATTTTCAACAAAACTAAACCAAAAAAAGTACTCCAAGCTCTTGTAGATGCTTGTAAGACAGGAAGCCAGACCACAGCTACTCTGAAATAAAACACCTAAAGCGATCTCTCTACAGGTGAGAATCCTCACCATGAACTCTTTTGCTTTATAGATCTGCTCCTACTGCACTTTGGTGGAGGGGAGAATAAAAAAAACGAAAGGTGGTACTTCACATGATAGGTAAACTCTGAAATACTTTGCCTATAATCCCATAATTATAGGACTGCCTGATAAAATCTACACAGATTTAACATACAATTAGCAAAACTGTGAGAAGGAAAATTTCTTATGAGCCAATGACAACTTGTGGTACAAGAACTTTCTGAGCTACATCAAGTGGGCGGCTGAAGGAACGTGTCATGAAAATACCACTATGTGGCTGCCTTGCACTCTTCTTTAATAATCATCTCACTAATCCAGCAGAAACAGCACACAGGCCTAGATGCGTGTCTGTTTTGACTTAGTTACACCCTTTTAATTTTTCTGAGACAGTTGCAGAAGGCAGAATCCCCATGTTTATGTCTTTCTGGAATTTAAAGACAGTTGCAGAACCCGACGGAATGTGGCTTCAGATTCTCCATAGCGTCTGGTTTGCACTGAAGGTAATACGTTACTAGAGCTAATGGAATAACCGGTAGCATTAATAACAAAAATCAGATACAAGGCGCTATATAAGGTCAATATAATTTCATATATTGAATTATCTGCTTCTTCCCAAAATTCTACTGTTTGTCTTTTTAAAATAGCTATATAACATCTTCAAACTGAGGAAAAGTATGGAAATCTAACCACCTGAAAGGAACGGCTAGAAATACGGGAGTTAAGATTGCCTGTTGTACTTTGACTTGTTGCTGTTGTGTATGCTTGTGTGCTACAATGCATCTGAAATTAGACAATGACAATGCTTTTATTTTATTTTCTTTCTCTGGAGAAACCATCTGATTAAGCACACAGGGTGATCACTACCGAGAAGGAAGGAAAATGATAGGGTCCAATCTGCCACAACATTGTGGCAGAATAGGCAGATGCAAGGAAGAGAGAGCTCTGGACTGAACAAAGACCCAAGCTGTTCTGTGAGCAGAGGAATCGGTGCAGCACTGCATCAACGAGCACACTGGCATCCTTTGGCTTATTTACAAGCCCCCAGGAGTGGGGTGGGGGTGTTCTCCATCCCCTGTCCCTCCCCAGGAAACCCCAGACGTGGTGAGTAGTTCAGAGCTTACGTGCCCACTGGCAAGGCAGCTGCCAAACACACGGTTGTGGGCCTGTGCCAGCCTTCTCCTCACAAGGGTACTTTGTCTGGGCCTGTCTTCTCCATCCCACTGCCAATTTTATTGAAAGGTTTAAGAACTTTGGAGACATCTGAATCTCACTTAAATCCAGTTATTTTAGGTAACAGGTTTGGATTTTCCCTCTCTGGCCTCCAGTACTCCTATATGATACTGACCAAGTTAAATATAGGCATTTTCAACCCCCATCTTCTGGATGGTTAGCATGACACACTTGAAGCACCTACAGCTAATTTTCAGTTTTCACAATGATGATAGTATGTAGCAATGTTCCTGATAGAAAAAAACATTAGAACTCCCTTCCTCAAAGGTACTTCATGTAGTTAACTTCACCACCGTCTCTGAAACACTCAAGTGTTATCATAGAATCAAAGAATTGTTTAGGTTGGAAGGGCCCTTTAAGATCATCTAGTCCAACCACAAACCTAACGCATGTCACCAAGCACTATATCAATCTGTCTTTTAAATACCTCTAGAGATGGAGGTAATGCTGAATAACCCTTTCAGTGTGAAATTTTTTCCGAATATCCAATCTGAACCTCCCCTGGCACAACTTTAGAGCATTTCCTCTTGTCCTGTCACCTGTGACTTGGTAGAGGAGACTGACCCCCTACTCTCTACAACCTCCTTTCAGGTAGTTGCAGAGAAAAATAAGGTCTCCCCTCAGCCTCATTTTCTTCAAGCTGCACAACCCCAGCTCCCTCAGCTTCTCCATAAGATTTATTCTCCAGACCCTTCACCAGCTTTGTTGCCCTTCTCTGCACATATTCTATAGGAAATACTGTATTTATTATTAGTGTATGTGTTAGGCAGTCAGGAGGTTTGGAGTTATATGTTGAAAACAAAGAACAGAATGAAATATTAAGTAGCTGTTCAATCAGTATCTTTTGTAATGCATGAAGAACCTTTAAATAGTAATGTAACCTGTTATGATGCATACAAATGCAGGTCATGTTGAAATACATGGGATGCTTTTGTTCTGACACTTCCTAATTTACAACTGAATGACTTTCATAGAATGATAGAAGGGTTCTGGTTGGATGTGACTTTAAAGATCATTGAGTTCCAATCCCCCTGCCATGGGCAGGGACACCTCCCACTAGACCATGTTACTCAAAGCCCCATCCAGGCTGGTCTTGAACACCTCCACAGACGGGTCATCCACAACTTCTTTGGGCAACCTGTTCCAGTGTCTCACCAGCCTCATAGTAAAGAATTTCTTCCTGATATTTAATCTAAATCTCCCCTCTTTCATTTTAAAACCATTACCCCTTGTCCTATCTCTGCCCTCCCTGATAAAAGAGTCCTTCCCCATCTCTCCTGTAGGCCTCCTCCAGGTACTGGAAGGCTACAGTAAGGTCTCCTTGGAGCCTTCTCTTCTCCAGGCTGAACAACCCCAACTCTCTCAGCCTGTCCTCATAGGAAAGCTGCTCCAGCACTCTGACCATCTTTGTTGCCCTCTGCTGGACTTGTTCCAACAGGTCCATGTCCTTCCTGTGCTGAGCTTTACTGTAAAGAGGTGTTAAGACCTTTCTGTCCAGTCACCTATATGTGATTTGCCAGATACGCTATGCATTATGATACATCCCTGTTCAAGCAGAAAACTACTCCCACCTAAATAGATTTTTGTAAGTAAGGTGTCTATACGAAACACCCATCTGGGGGCCCAAAGCTTTGCTGCTCTGATGCAACGCAGCCAAAGCATAATGGAAGCGTCAATAGCCAGGGGACCTCAGAGGTGGCTGGATGCAGACCGTTGCTACGAACCGGCTTTCCCGGCTACCAAGCTCCAAGCCCCTGCCCCCTGTCTCAGGAGGGTTTTAGAGCACAACAACAAAGAGCCAAGAGCCACCCAGGGCCCCACTGTGCACAGCAGCGCTCTGCTCTGAAGCATTTTTTTGGGAGAGTATTGATTTAATTCCCTCATGCGAGTGCAGACTTCTGCTCTAGTAAATTATATATACATGCACGTTTGTTGAATTTTATTTTCTCTAATGGCTTGACATGCTTCCATGAAAGCCTCTGGGAAAGAAGAATGATATGAAATAATAAACAGACCAGCCTCTTACTAGAAGACAATTTTGTGTAAATTAAGTTACATGAAATGTATTAATTTTTAAATGTCATTTTGATTTATAATAAAAATCAAGATTATTGAGCCTCCTCAGCTGTAGCTTGCTTTAAAAAAAAAACAACTTTAAAAAAGCTGAAACTTATTTCTTGGAAGCCGTTAATTCTCTATGACAGTAATATTGTCCTTTTTCATCTACCTGTGTTCTTTTGGCTATGTTTGAAACTTCTTGATGTACAAAGCTGCAGAGACTGTTCCTGCTGTGCTTTGTACTTTTTAAACATCAATGAGTATCTCCTCTCATTCAGCCCCACAGCTGGCTTGAAATCCTGTTCCTGTCCAAAAGACAGAGGCAAGACCATGCAGAGGAGGTTCACTATTTTAAACAGATATTCACAGAGCTCTTAATTGAAGGGTTCTATCCACAGTGGATCTCTTGCCTAACCAATGCCAACTCAGTTCAACTGCTGGATGCAATATTAGGCTACCTACACATGCGATTTCTAGGACCATAGTGATTAGAAAAATTCTGAGTTAGAAGAGAAAAACATTTAAGATGTTGATTAAAAATTTAGAACATCAGTGAAATAGAAAGAGTTTTATCCTTCTCCTCTATCCTCAGCCAGGTCGAGACTTGAGAATGCATGTACAAAAGTGAGATAATATGCACTGGCATATTTTAATGAGCAAAGCTAAAGGGAAAAACTAACCAAATCTGTTACATAGTGTTGCTGGGAGGACTGACTGCAATCAGACATTAACACATTTTACAGAGATGCAGATGTTTCATGCTTAGAACCACCCCAACAGTGCTAAGTCGGCTTTGAAAAATAAAGGTTTGAAGAGCGAGCAGGTACAAAAGGAAAACATTTACCTAGATTTGCATGAACCCTGGACAGGTAACAGCATGGAATACATAGAACATTAAACAGCAGAAATTGTTGAGTATGAAAAGGTGTACAGGAGTGAGAAAGAAAAGTAAGTTTCTTTGTGACAAAACATTTTTGTTTCCTTGAAGCAGAATGCTTAGGAAAAATTACAGAATGCCAGCATAAGAAAGTAAATTAAGTTCTAACCTTACTGAGGTCTAACTGAATATATCTAACTGTATTCTTGTCACAAGGGGTGACACGTTGGATAATGGTAAAACTCCAGATAATGCAGTAAAGCTGTTACTCTGTCTCACCAGTAACCTCTCGGGGTGTCTCTGAATTGCATTTTCCAAATTCTTTGCGCTTCAGAGCCTTTTCAATCCATGCTGGTCTTCAGCAGTGCAGATTTGTACACTGCTGCACCTGACTTAATAAACCCTCTGTCCAGTGTGGCCTACTTGCAAGTTGGAAAGCCACCAGGCATGACTGACTCACAGTCACGGTAAGCCACAGTTGTAGTCATCAGGGTCACTAAAACCAAGGCAAGTTCACAAGCCACTAACCTAACTAAGAGCAAAAGATGCTCTCATCTTCTCATCTGTAGCTTGGTTAATTGATTTTGGTGATAGGGGCAAAAATCCAAGTACTACCAAAAGTTTAAAAAAAACCCCACAACTCGTTAATATAAACAAATTAGGGAACACACTGAAGAAGTTTTATACAGTTTTTATACCACCTATCTGATTGAAAATAAAGGACCATCATGGAGAGTTGGGAAGGAAAGCACTTCCCATTGCCTTCTCCTATAATTTGAAGGCACCTCAACTCCGTGATAAATTTTAGCTGTTACTTTCAAAACAATGAATAGATTTTCCCAAATTACTCTGGAATAAGACACCACTATAACTAGTGGGTATTTCCTATGAGAACTATAACAACGGGGGGAAAATGAGAGAATACAGAAAATTTGAAAATTCTGTATTCAATTTACTTAGAAATGGAACATCTACAGATGTAAAAGACTGACTGTACCACAATTACAACCCACTAAAAGACACAATTTAGAAAATGTTAACACAAAAAGCCCTATTTGCCAAGGCTGGTATCACAGCACATTGCACAGAAGTGCAAAATGACGTAGCCAAAGGAAATCAGAAGAGAATTACCTCAACGTGGGGAACTTCCACAGCTATCTCTAGAGCCCTCCTTGCATCACAGAGAGAGGCACGCTTCAGTAGCATTGTGGGGAGGAGGAGGATGAGGATGAAGAAAAGGAGAAATGACTGCTATTACTAATTGTCCTGACTACTGACAGGAGGCAGATGTACTTCCTTCTTAGCTTTAACTTTTATTTAGGACCGCAAGGCTCAGGCTGACAGAGAGAACAGAAAGGCTACCTGTCTTAAAGCTGCTAGGGGATAGGGCTCTAACTGCAAGTAGGAGAACCATGCACTCGGGAAGATAAACTGCTATTTAGAAAAAGAGAGATGTTAGGGGGGCAAAGAAAAGCCCCAACCCCAAAGCAGACAGTCAGTAGTCCTACAATGTACAACTGTATGAGCAGAAATCATCTACTCATAGCAAGCCAGGAAAGAACAACAATAATGGCCATTAATTATAATAACAGGCAAAATTATCCTGCTGTAGCCATATGGTTCTATAAAATACCAGCCTATTTTTAATATTTCAAATTCTTTTGAACCTTATAGCTTCTAAATGAGAGAAAAGTTTCACATAACTTTTCTGCAAACATCTGTAATTCTGATGAAAATGCTGATCGATAAAACACATTTTGTATGGTCTCTTAAAAGGCAAAAGAAGACTTAAGCAAAGACAGACAAGGAGTATCATAAATATCCACAAAAGTAGTATCTTTACCTCCAGAGTATATTCCCCCATGTACGACAGCTGGCATAAGCTATTAGAATTAACAAAAACAGCGACTATTTTTTTCTAGCAAGCAACATGTTAAGACGGAATTTCTATGGTTGGAACAACTTTCAAGAAAGTGTAAATCACTCACTGGAAATTAAGAAAAACAGACAACATATTGGGCCAAAAAGGTCATGCAGATGATAGTGGATTATGTTGAATTACAGTGAAGATCTGTGACAATCCTACTTCTCTGGATTTATGAATGATTAATGCCCCAGAAGTGTAGCAGTGCCAGTCTGGGTCAGCTAAAAACATGCAAAATGGATTTGTTTCATCTGTTTTGCAGCTATTTAATAGTACGTATTCCCAACCTAGCTTCTAAGTGAACATACGTTCTTCTACAATAACCTGGAAAACCTTCATTTGAATTTTGTAAACCCAACAATGATACTGATTATAGAGTGTTAACTGATCTGGACAGCCTGTCTCAGAATGGAAGCAGGACAACTAACTGCAGCTCAAAACAAAACCAAGCACAATACTGCAAAGATTATTTTAAAGAAAAGAAACAGTGAAACATCAAAACAAAAACCTGGGTGATTAAAGTGTCTTTTATGTAGTCTTGATGAGCATTTTTATTTTAAGGTTCTCCTATTAAATAACATTTCTTTGAAGTAAATGCAAAGACAAAAGAAAGGTTTTTTCATTCAATTGTCGTGTAACCCTATTGATGAAATCCCAAAACCACTCATTATTACAAACTAACGTATTGACTAATGGATGTTTCTCTAAAATTAAGTTTCATTGGTATTTATTTTTTGTCTGTTTTGGGGAAGCTGCTATTTATTCATCATTGGTAAATACAGCTGTGTTTGGCTGCTGATTTTTGTGTGTTTGAAAACTATACACACACAAATACACAGCATATTAGTGTTAGGTACAGAAAACCCTACTGTTTTCTACTAAAAAGAAAGATTAATTTGTTACTGAAATCAGCAAACAGAGAGAAAATCAGGGAAATAAATTTTTGATATTCCACACTGGCCTTTAATCTGAGACACTATTAGATGTACTTAAACTACTCCTGAAAGATGCTTACCCACAGTTGTTCACAGAAGGTGGAAATTCCATACCATTCCCTAAGCAATCTTCAACAATATCTGACCTTCCTTACTGTAAAAGGTTTCCTTAACGTCCAACCTAGATAACCTTTGCTGTACTGAAATCCATTTTTACCCATTCTCAAGAGAGAATGATACGTTCTTTTGGTTGAACAAACTAATAGATCAGATTGTCTGGGTCTCTAATCGTTAATACTTTTCACTTCTGGATTTTCTCAACCTGCCCACATCGATGGCATTCCATTCTCGAGAGATGATGCATGTGCTTATACACCTGCCTGTCTGTCTAGCTATAAATCTGTTTAGCTACACTTTTCACAAAGTATTATAAATAAAGCGTGGGTGATTATTAAGGTGCAGTCAATTTATCTTGGGCAGAAACAAATGCAAGACAACTACTGGCTTATAAGTGAACGGTAATGTAAGAAACGATTTCCCAAAACTCATATTAAGTGGAATATTTCAAGATGTAACTCAAGAGAAATATGGTGTTCACTTAAAAAAAAAAAAAATGATTGCAATTTGGTTCAAAGTGAAAAAAGGAACAAATTGAGTACACATCAGTACCTCTTGATTAAATCTATAGTAAACATCCTTGGGAGTCCATACAGAATTCCTTGGCCTGGTCTGAAAGGCTATGCCTTGTATTCAGAGGTCATTCAAGCTTTTCTCTGCTCTCACTTTTCACCTTTTAAATGAAGTATTTTCTACTACTTTCTAAAAGTATACATTTTTGAAGTAGGCATACTGGTTACCATTTTTTCCCTCATAAATAAGGATAATTTTCAGATATCAAACATCTCTATTTGATAAGGCTATTTTTACTGAACTGTATTGACATGTTTACTGAACAAATTTTTTTAAAAAAAAAAAAAGAAAAAAAAAAGATAAAATTGTCTTTACCTTTTGGTGAATAAAAAGTCTTCAAAAGTATTTGCTAGCTCTGGCCACATACTGTCAAATTTTCCAGAAGATGCATGCTGCCTTGCAACAGGTAGTCCGATAGAGAGAACTTTGAGAAGAGAGGAAACAGCCAACTTCCATGTGCTTTCAGAAGGACAGGAATATTTCAAACTAAGAGGTATTCGTAGTGTCTGCAAAATGGAAGTTAAACCAAAATTTAGACAAATCAGACAAATCTAAGAACAGGACAGGATTCTGGAGAAGATCCTGGCAGACACTGTCATAGATGACAGTACACATCCCTACCTTTTCCGCTGGTATATGAGGTGCTCTTTCAAAAATATAATTATAAATATGATTTACCATATACCAGCTGGCTAAAGCACAGGTCTGTTGCCAAGTACAAGGTTAGAAGTCAGAGTTGATCCACTACCAATTACACTATGAAATTACGTGCTTATTTTCTTCTCCTGTATTGCCATCCACCTTTTCTGCTAAGCCTGACAAATCACTGCATCATAGAATACGTTGGGTTGGAAGGGACTTTTAAAGGTCATCTAGTTCAAGCCTCCTGCAGTAAGCAGGGACACCTTTAACTAGATCAGATTGCAGATGGGTTTTCCTAACATCTAACAGATTGCAGGCAGTTCATTACCATTAAGTGTATTCTGGAGAGTTTAGTCCCATTCCAAGAAAGCTATCCCAAGTGAAGAAAAAAAGCTTCCTTAAATTTAAACTTTTCTTAACATGCACAAGTTGAACTGTGTACATAACCCCTGCAAGACACCTGGTTGTTGCTGACTGTTAAACCACAGGACATTTAAAAGCAAATTGAGAGAGAGAGAAAAAGACTACAACACAACTCCAACATACACCAGATTAAACCAGCAAATTTTAAGGCCTTTAGATAGAAAGACAGCTTCAGTATCTATCACAGAAAGTCATTAGTGAGTTTAAAAACATTAAGCATATGCACAATTTAGACTATATGTATTCCTTCTGGCATTGTTAGTGAAACTAACTAGAATCTGATACCAAATTATCTTGGAAAGCTAATTATTTAATTTACATTTCAAATACATAGTGACTAAAGTTGGATATTACACATATGTTCCCAATGCTTTTAGTGAAGTCTCCGATTTGAGGAAAGGAAAGGGAAGAAAGAGGAAAGGTTCACTCTTACTCTCAAAAGTAAGTCAATTGTAGTTAACTCTACTGCCAAAAATTATGAGAGCTAAGATCTAACCCTAGAGATAAACAGAGAGGTTTTTTTCTCCTGCTGTTGTTCATAGGGCTCAACTCTAATTACAGTATCAACAGGGGCTTTAGAGAAAAGTAATGAAAAGTAATTTTAAAAACATTTTCACCTGCTGCACTAGACTACATTATTATCAATGTGAATTATAAAGAAAAATGGTGTTTATATCAGTTTCACCTACCCCATTGAAACAGAAGTGGAAAACAACTGCATTAACTTTGAAATACAAAGATTTAATTCATAGTAGATTCCAAATAATATCACGTAACTATTTTAAACTCATTCAGGTTTCTAGATTTCTATACAGGTAGAAGTTGATGTCAGCCAGCCAAACCTAGGTTGCATACTCCAGACATGTACTACTGTTATTATTATGTACCAAAATTATTTGCTAAAATGGAAGCAAGGTCAAAAGAAGTTAAGAGTCTGGCAATTTCACCTTAAAGGCACATTTGTACACCTACAACATTTCATAGTGACATCAATGACACATGAAGTCATTAAAGCAAATCAAAGTAAGAGCTACAGCAGAGGTACCCAAAGCATATAATGCCAGTCTACAGAAATCGGTCTTTGACCTTCCATGCCATATTTTCTAAGAGGCCTGCAGACCAGATTCAGGCACACAGTACTTTCAAAGACTAATATTTTGTGGCCTAATACATTTGTTAGTTTTTATTTTAACACTGAAATACTGATGCTGACATTATCCTGCTAAAGAACAATACATATGGCTCAATCAATAGCCTTCCAGCTTCAAAAAGAAATCACTACCTGCTGCTCATCTTCATAAGATATCAATTTGTTTACTAAAGCTTTAAGATTCTCAGAAAGTGTTTATTAACACTAGCTCAAAATAAAACTCATGATTTTCAATATTAGCTGATTAACTTCAGAGCACCTGCAGGACAATCTTTTACCTTAATAATGTTCTGAAGAACCTTCTCCGTTACCACAGCTTTATGGCAAGCTGTCTTTTGGTATAAGTCCACAACAACTTCTAATGATCTCTCAGCAAACGGTACATAATTCAACGCTACCCACTCCGCCTAGGAAAAGAAATTAGGAAATTACTGAACTATACGTGAAAATGTGTTCAATTCAGGAAGAGAAAATTTATGTTTTGCGTTGAACTCTGTTTAATGCATGCAAGGTTTGCTAACATGGTCCAAGCAACAAAACTGCAAATACAACGTAGTCTGACTAAGAAAATGTACTCTACATTGAAGTAAAGTACATTTAAGTAGGAGAAATGTTGCAGTCTAGGCAAGACAACTACATTAGGACAATCTTGAAGGAAATTTAACTCACCGGTGCAAATAGTTGTATCTAGTGTGATTCCATTGTGTTGCAGGACAAATAGAATAAGAAGAATTAATACATACGTAATAGTTACCTCTTTGATTACACTGAATCAGATGCTCATGCTTAGTGAAGTGAACAGCAGAGTACACAGATAAAAATAATTACTGAATATGTCCCATTTCTCTACAGCATGTGCAATTCAAAAATTTGCAGCTTGAGAGAATTTTCTCCATTCAGGTTTATCATGACTTCCTATTACGGGACAAGTTACTGTAGATTAATTGACTGGACAGATTCAGGCACGTTCACTATGTCTGGTGTCCAGGCAAGACCGTTCCTCCACAGAGGAATACAGTGTATAAATGCGAAGTAGAATTTGAAGGGAGCAAACAAAGATAACAAAAGCATGTAAAAAATACTAATAAATTAACTGATTACACAACATGCACAGTGAAGTTTTTATAGATGGAATAAATGCATCTTGCTAAACAACCTGTATCTGAAGCTGAATTGGGTTCACCAGCCAAGTGAAACAAGTGAGATTTCTCATTAATTACCTGATTATACTTTGCATTTGCAATGTGCTTTGTTTCCAGCTGTCCATACTGTGGAGGTTTGCAGGAAAATTCTACAAAGGCCAACAGCTGGTCGAAAATTGCAGGATACATTATCTGCATACTTTCTGAGCCCACACATATAGCCTAAACCAAAGGAAAATAAAAAAATAAAAATATACACATATATATTATCCTGAGCTTTTACATTCAAAAATCTGCATCACTACGAGGAGCTCTTAGAACAAATCCCATATAAGACCATGCAAGAGTCATGCTGTATAAAAGACAGTGTATGGTTCTAACAGTTTAAGCAAAGTAAGTTTTGTTATTTTATTAAAGTAAATTAAGTGGCAAAGATACCCAGGCTTATATTGTATAGTAAATGCAGCTATCTTGTTCCATCCAATAAAAGGTATCACTCTGCTTTGACTTGACAACAAAACATAAGTCTTACATAAATCTTGTCTGTTGACCTCAGCCACATCTTCTTTAAGTTCTACTTCAAGGACCACTTAAATCTCAGATGTAATTCATACATGGTTTTCATAAGTAGTCAAAATTGTGTCTTACAGAAAGGAACATAAATAAAATGAGAATATGATATGATTTTGGTATAGCTAAAACTCATAATTTTGCTTTAAAATGGAAAACCTTTCAGGAAGGGTGTACTTAGAAGATGTCAATGAAATATCATGTTGTCAAAGGCTAATGATTTCCTGCTCCAATATAAATCCCAAGGCAAACTTAGGGCATTTATTTGCAAAACCAGATACAACAATTCTATGAAGTTACTCCAATTATTTTCTGTCATTTCAAATGTCTTCCTTCTCCTCCCAAAGTCTCTGCTCTCAAAGCTTCAAGAAACAGTCTATTTATTGCTCCACAAAAAGACCTTGTGCTTGTACTGTCATTTTTCTCTGGGGAAAAATCAACCCCCCTCTTCATTAACCACAGATCATCCATGACAAGTTGTGGCTGAACTCGCTGGAGGTGCCAACTGCTCCAAAGCTCTTGGGAGTGCAGCCTCTGTGCTGGGGCTCTGTCATGAGCTGTGGCAGTCAATGGGCTATCAACTGTCTGAAGTCCCCAGCCATGGGAGGGAACAAGCCAACAAAGGGCTACAGGCACTGTCATCACTAGATCACCCCGAGACCTAGAGCTGCATCTTCAGCCAATATACAATCTGCAGCACAGTATCTCCCTCAGTCATCAGTGGTTTTCCCCTGTTCCTCATCTTTCTGCAATTCAAAACCCATGTCTAACGCTCAAAAAGCTTAATAAACATTATTAATATACTGCAGCGCTCCTCCTAAAAAACCACACTCCTTTGCTGGTTCTCAAGTTCAAGAATGTACTGAACTCTGAAAAAGATGTTTTGATACTCACCTGTGGAGCAGAAGACTAAAAAGTTAATCACTGATCTAAAAGTATTCAACATGCTGTAAAACAATCTCAGCTGATGCTGCTACACTGAAGTCACTGCACTAAATTTTAACAGGTTGATACAAGATTACACATCCACTAGAAAAGGTCTAAAAATTATTTTATATACCAACAAATTTTTAGGGAAAGAGAGCACCCACAAACCCCTGGATAACTTTCGTATAGATGCAACTTACATTACCCAGAGAAGACTATCTTAACAACTATAAAACTTCAAAATACGTTTGCCATTCATTCTACATTGTCAGATGATGATTATTATTATTCATGTCAAGATCAACAGCAAATAATTTCAGATGCTACTATTTCTGTACTGATGAACAAAAGCAATAACTACCTCCTATTTGAAGTTTATGCATGAGTAGCTTCTTAATATTTTACAAAACTCTTCTAAAATTTTAATTTTACAAATAGAAGCATTTTCTATCTAGTCTAATGGCATATTTTCAACTGCAAAAATGATCCATCTAATATTAAAAAGTAGAAAAACTTGGTCACTTAGTTTTGAAAACCCATCTAACTACAATAAGGTTTGTACTTCTGACTGACCCTAGGTAGCTTTTATCTACGCACTTGAAAAACTCAAAATAGCCCAGCAAAGTGTGACAAAGGATGTAGAAAGTATCTTTAAGAGCTGCTTATAAAACAGAGTACTATTTACTGCATTAAGTGCACGTATTGACATACTGAAGAGACATGCATAAATCAAAAAGTAATGGTCAGACAACAACAAAACACAAACAAACCCTAAAATAAAACACTCTGCAGATCACTGTTTGTTGTAAAAATTGATGCAGTACTTCAGTTTCAGACATTTATGCTTTAAAGCATTCTGGTACTAACCTTCGATTTTTTTAATAATTCAGATTTGTCTAACACCTCCCAGTGCCACTATTGTCATGGACTACTGGTTTTTTTTTTACAGCTCACCATAGCCAAGTCTCTACCATCAGTGTGTGTAAATCTAGCCTTCGGTTTACCACACTCATAGCTAAAGAGATTCATCCATACCGCCCGCAGAGGCAGAATTCAAAGGTATCTGATCCCCAAGTATGTATCTGTGGTTCCTCTGCCTGAGGAGTTGACCTAAAGTGAATGTAGGGAGGGACTAAGAATAATCAGAGAGTTTGGGCTGGTGTACAGACTTTTGCTGAGCTACGGTGATGAAACAGGCGCCCATACTACAGCAATGAAAGACTAGAAAACATGTTCTAATGAGAAGGAGAAAGAAAACAGAGAACAAAACTGAAAAGAGAACCAAAGCTCCCTTTCAGTTCTACGTTCCTGAGTTGCAATGCCCTTTACTAGTGCAATAGCATCATAAAACCTCTGTATATTAATCCTGTCAGGTGCTCAATTTTAAAAATGCAGTATTTTTTTCATGTTATTCCAATTGCAAAGTTGTCCCAGGACTACCTGGAAAATCACAACCGACCCAAATCTTCCTGTATCAGCAAAGAACAAAATTTAATCTGATCCCATATGCAAACACATAAGAAACATTTAGTTTCTTCAAAGGAGGTGGCAAATATTTATGTGCTTTTCATTAACTGTTCCACTAGCTCCTGTGTGTACTCCTGAGAGTACTCATTCATTTCAGCAGAGGAATAAGACTCTGGGGCCTCCAGCAAAACCATCTGACCGATGGTCTCTGCTCCACATCAGCACTGGCTGGTGCCTTGCCATGTGAACTGTACTGTGTTGTATAGCCAAGAGGAGCGATCACGTCACTTCACAGAACTTACAGATGTCCACTTTTTAACTTATTTTTTTTTTAGTGATTTCAGTGCTGTTCTGTTAGTAATATAATTATAAATGGGGTGGGAGGTACGTAGAAATTGAGGTACCTTCCTATCAAAAGACTGTATTTGCAAAGGCTTGTAACTACCACATTAACCATTTAGATTGGCAGAGGGGATGGGGAGATGTCTCTCTTTCTCATGGGCAGTTACTGCTTTTCTTAGTGTTTAAGAAAACTTCAGCTAAAACAGTTCAACAACTTGACAAGAACAAGCCTATTAAAAAATGCACAGCTTTTCCTCGTGTTAAAAACTCTGCTGATCCCTTCATTGTAAAGCACTAATGCCTGCAGCCTTTGGGAACTAAGAACATCTGGATAAAGAGACCAGCAAAGAAACAGAAAAATCTGAGATGATATGGAGTGATTAAATAGGGAAAACAGGACTTGGCCAGGGCCGAGCTGCTGGAAAAGCAAGGGTACAAAAGGGTCAAGCCTGACTGGAAAAGGATGAAAATGTAGTGGATACGATTGGTGTTAAAACTTCTCCAAAACTGAGATTTAATATCGACTTCTAATCTTACACCTCTGTTCTCAGAATACATCTAGGAATATTTGTTATAGCCAAAAACTAAAGTAATGATTGCAAGATAACGATTCTGCCTTGCTTGTGGGGTTTAAGTAAGTCAATCCCCAGTAAGCAAAAAGAAAACAAGATACTGAATTGCTGTTCATTTAGTAGGCACCAAGTGTTCTATGAGCAGGATCCTTTCAGGGGCTGGGGGTTTTAATTCTGCCATTTCTTGAGTATGTTTGGGGGTGTTGGTTGTTTTAAAGCAGTACTTAATATAAATGCATGACCTCATTCATTGCTTCTTTTGAATACGTAAGTTTTCTGAATGAACAATGTATTTTGAAAGGAGATATTTTAGAACTCCAGCAAGAAAGAAGCAATACCTTTTCTTTTTTTAACTATCCAGAAAAAGGGCACCCTAATTTCACTTCACTTGCATTAAGGGTGCTCTTTTCAGCAGAGATGCAGCATTCTCCTTAAACAGCTGATTGACATGAGACAAGAAGATAGGTGGTCTGCCAGAGCCCTTTTTATATTTTGTTTTGCATGAACTCAAGAGTTCTCATGGAAACTGTTCTTCTAGACTTGTTTATGGCAGTACCTGGGCAACAAAGAGTACTGTTCGTGGGACTGTTCCCTCACCACAGTCCTTCATAACAGTTCAATCCTTTAACACTGGATAGACAAGTAAATGGCTACAGCACAACACTTCAGTTATTTCTGCAATCACACAAAAGTACATTTCATAAAGATTACACCGTTCCTTTCAATGCAGAACGCCTGGGTTGCATTAGGAATGGAGATCTGTTTTCTCTAATCCAGTACACTGTGCAATTATAAATAATTTTAAAATTCATGTTTAAGCCACCACCCTGAAGTTCTGAGAAGAACTAAGACACGGCGTAGTTTAGCTTTCACCGCACATTTGAAATCACATTATTACCTTTTGTAAAACATCTAAAGCTGTAAGCACTGCTTCCTGTAAACTTGTCAAAACTGCTTCAGTGTAAGATGGAAGGATGAAAGGGGAAGCATCAGAACTGATTGGAACTGAAACAGCACCGTGCAAAATGACACCCAGCTTTTGGAGATCATCCATGCTGAAACCAGTTTTGATGTGTTGGTAAAGAGCCGGGAATATTTGAATTAAAGCTGTGAGAAAAGGCTGGCTGGGAATAAAAGTCAACTTATCACAAGTAATTGGAGGCCTTGTACTTTCTGAACCAATCCTATACCAGCTGTTCCAGGCTGCCCACCAAAGATTCAAATCTTCAATCTCATCTGTTATTACAGGTGGTTCAGATCCATTGTATCTTCCAAGTCTTTCTCCTATGGAGTCAGTCCTCATGAATGATCTGCCAAGACTGGTAGCAGTTGTTGTCCCTACCACCACAGGTACAGAAACATTGAGAGCAGGTGGAGTGTCAGGCTTCTCTGAGTCTCGGACAGGAGAAACAATTTGTAAGATCTCCTGGAAGCTTTTCAGAGCAGCCAAGGAAACTTCATTATTTTTGCTGAGGGCTGCTGATTGGATGTGATCAAGAAGAACATCCCAAGCTTGGGAGAAGTCTCCTATTTAAAAAAAAAAAAAAGAGAGAGAGAGAAAACTTGTAACGGGCTTCCTATTCCCCTTCCCACTCAACCTGTCTCAAAAAGGCTGTTTATGTACTCGTTACTCTAATACAGAGAAATTCCATGAGGTTAGGTGACGGCTTGAATGACTTTCAGAATCTATCAGTTCAACCATAACCAGAAAGAATGACTGTGACAGAGAAACACACAAATATGAAGAATGAAACAATACATCTATGTTTATGTCAAATTTGCTAGTGAAAAATCACACACCACATCCCATAGCAGAAAAATGTAGTTTTTTAAATTCAGGATAGTGAAATAGATTTGTTCTTACACATAACAAATGCCTGTTGGTTTCAAAAAGTGTTAAGCACACAAGGAATTAAGGATCAAATCTATAGTCATGCAATGCATTTATAAATAATTTATTTTAAAACGCTCTGATAATTGTACTGTGGAGTAAAGTTTTCCTTTTTGGAGTTTTATTTTTTCATTAAATGTAGCCTTAGCCTTCAGTTCACTATGTTACTAATTACAGGGTTTGAGTAATTAAAAATAGCCCTGAAATGTTTGAGTTTTTATTTCAGTTTTAACTCAAGTTTAATATGGTTTGGTAGAATCACAGAATGGTTTGGGTTAGAAAGGACCTTAAAGGTCATCGAGTTCCAAACCCCCTGCCATGGGCAGGGACACCTCCTCCTAGAGCAGCTTGCTCAAAGCCCCATCCAGCCTGGCTTTGAACATTTCCAGGGACGGAGCATCATGCTAATATGGTTTAAAATCTACTACATTTCTGCACGTGACTAATACTCTTGATAGCAATTAATACGTTGGTATTACAAATAACCAAAACGAAGTAACATGCAACTTATTGCTAGTTATAAACATTAATTGCATACTATGGGATGGAGAAGGTATATTAAAGGGGAATTTTCTTTGCAAGCTACACTTTCCCTATTTCTTTTTCTCCTTATAGAAATTAAACATTGTCATTTACTAAGCTATTGTAAAATATTACTACATACAATTGAACAATGTAAATGTTCAACACTTCACCAACTTTACAAGTGAGTTCTCTTTACGTTCTAAGAGTGCTGTTAAACTTGACACACTGATGACATGGAAGAGTTCTAGGCAAGCATTCCATAACCTCAGAAAGTCAAGAGGAGAAATACATTCTGACAATCAAAAGAGCAGAAAAATTATTACTGCTATCAGGCTACTATAAATTAAAGCTATTTGACACCCAAAATTGTGGCTTGTGAGATTTAACCTCAAGTACTGTGATACAGAAGATGAAACGGGTACTTAATTTTTAATTTTTTAATTGGTACTTTCAAATTTTTTTAAATTCATGCTCTATGAAGCACAAATTAAAAACTCCGTAATTTTCATCACATTTGAGGTGAGACACAACAGAACACACTTTTAAACTAAGAATAAGATTCTTGCCCAGTACTTTAACTAAAAAAATATAAAAAAGCAGAAAGTTTATTATTGTACCTTTCAATAATTTTAAACAATAAATTTTACCTAAAGGCTGCAGTAAGTATCTTCTGGTGTTAAATATTCTTGCAACTCCAGCCAGTGTTAATACCCATGTCTCAGCCCATTGTTTCTCAGCTGTATCCCTTGAGTGGTGGATGAGAATGTTGCCTCCTCCTGATTCAATCTTCTCTTTGTCAGCAGTGGTAGAAGATTCTCGAACCCTATCCAGTAGGTGAAATAAAACCTGCAATAGTCAGAAAAAGAGGTACAAAGCAACTTTTCAAATAGCATAGTTGTACTCATGGTAAAACGACAAAAAATAGTAACTTTTCCATTATCCTTTCTGTCACTGTGTCACCTTGAGAATTCCCTTATTCTAAAACGTCTCCGCAACAGCTAAGAGTAAGAATCAGCCAATTGGCATTCACTTGAGAAGGATTAGAAACAGCGTGATCAAAACCACCGAGAACAATGTTAGGACTAACAGAAGGCTAAAACCAGTGGATCTCCAATACCTCACAGGTACAACAGGCAGACTCAACTACAGCCTGGTTTTTCCATAAGGTACAACCAACGTGACTGTGATCTAGAACAAGGCATTTGACAGATCCTCTCAAAGGAGAGCCGAAACAGAGCACAAGGCAAAGCTCAATCCAATATCTTATCAGTCCAACCACGTGACCCTCAAATGTCTCCATATTTTCACGCAAATAAATGATTCATTCATCCTTGCAGGAAGGGAACAGCCTTTTTATTCAGTTCCTAAGAAATGATCAAGATACAAAAATTACACTTCATAGGGGCCAGAGAAGAGAAAGTGTAAAAAACCACCTCCAAAACCTAAGAAATCAACTTCTGCCAACATATGTTATCTTTTAAAAGTCTTAATAAAGTAGCTAATTGATATTAATATATTGATATTTTTTGATTATTGATTTTGATTGTTGATAATTGATATAAAGTACCATGCCACAGAATCTCAGAATGACACAGGGTTGGAAGGGACCTCTGGAGTTCTTCTAGTCCAAACCCCCCTGCCAAAGCAGGTCCACGTAGAGCGGGTTGCACAGGAACATGTCCAGGCAGGTGTTGAATGTCTCCAGAAACAGACACTCCACCATCTCCCTGGGCAGCCAGTTCCAGTCTCTGTCACTCTCAAAGTAAAGAGGTCCCTCCTCATGTTTAGATGGAACTCATGTTCAAGTTTGAGCCTGTTACGTCTTGTCCCGTCACTGGGCACCACTGAAAAAAAGACTGATACCGACCCTTTAAGCATTTATAGGAGTTGATCAGATGCCCCCTCAGACTTCTCCAGACTAAAAAGCCATTTAATAACCACTGACTAACCATGTCAACAGTTATTAAAACGTGAACACAATTTAAAAAACCTTCAGTGGAAGCTTATACATCATACCTTCCATATTACTGTGTGCCACGTTGAATGTTGCAATAAAGTTCCATGAGCACCAATGGTAGAAAACAATGTCTGCCCAGCACTCTTTCTAACTGCAGGTCGGGGATCCACGCACAGCTCTCCCAGCTTGGCATAGAGGCACAACCAAAGGCAGTCAAACGGTGGAGCAGGATGAAAAGGCCTATTGAGCATCACTCCTTTTTCTTCTGCCTGTTTCTGCAACACCGCTTCTTCTTTGTTTAGCTCCTTTTCAATTATTTCACCTCTTTGGAAAAAATAATCTGAAATATTCCACTACAAAATAAGTAAGACACAGGCTGTTGGACAATTATAATTTCATAATGCTCATAATGATAACGAAATAAATTGTTTCTCATTTTCAAATTGAAAAGTATCAAGTGAAGAGCATCAAGATACTACTTTGGCTACACTGATAGAAGATTAGCACATAAATACTGCACGGTGCAGAAAGTATTTTTCTTAGCATCAGTTTTTAGGCCTCAGTTATGCATGAAGTACTAGAAAGGGAAACAATGTATTAAAAAAAAATACTAATGAACATGGCTACAACACAAAATTTATTTAACTAATCTTGGCATCATGCAAGATAAATTGTGCTCACTCAATTTACATATGATTCCAAATGACAGCACGGTAGTTCACTAAGAACTCAAAAAATAGGTTTTGGCTTCCATTTGCAGAATTGACTACAGATTATTTTTCATAGGGAGGGAGGGAGAGAGGGAGGGGAGGAGGGAGGGAAGGAATAAAGCCAGAAGCAGCATCACCGTAGGTTTATATAAAACTCACCAACAAACCAATTGAAGTTAAGCTAATATTTAGCTCTTGATTGTGAAGTCCAAAGCTTCCTGCAACTTCAACAACTATCTGTAGACAAGTACACGGCATTGTAGGAAGAAAGTCTGTCACAACCAACTGAAGACACTGGAATGCAGTCCGTATTAAGGACTCTCTTAAAAAAACAAAACAAAAACAAAACACACACACACACTCATTTCATATTTCTTCAAGAGGACGGGAACATTCTGAGTACAATACCTCAGGAGACAGCATTATTAAAAAAAGAGAGAAGAAAATCTATTTAATAGTTTTGAAATGAATTTGCAATATTTTTAAATGTTTCAACTAAGGTTTTTTGAGGTATAATGTTAAATTGAAGATTCAAATTCTGATAAAGTATTTTAGCCTATGTTAACTAGTTAGGGAAGTTGAAGTTTAGACGCTCCAGTGGTCCTCAGCTAGCTTTATACAGTGAAGTCTGCAGTTCTAGGCCTTGTTAGTTCAAATGTGTCAGCTAAAACATTCTAAATAAGCCACAATGGACAAACAAAATTTAAATTTAAGTATGATAATGCTCAAAAAAGTAAGCTGTTCTGAACAACCTCTTGTATCAGCAGTTACAAATTACTTAAAACTATGCCAAGCAGATAGGGAAAATGTATTTTTATTTATTAGGAAAGATGCAGGCTAACGTAATGAACTTGCTTGCTTCAATACTATATTATGTTAGACAAAATCTTTTCAAGCTATCTGCCATTAAATAGATCTTTAATAATACTTTTCCTTCACAATTAAATTCTGAACATAAACATAAAATATAAATGTAGTATAGAAAGAGTTTGTGAGATGAAGTTCTCGGAAGCAGAGAGGTCATCTATAACTGAAAACCTTGTTTAGTGAGAGACAAAATGAAGGACTCAAAAGCACAGGCAGGCCATAGGTAATACAAAATCAGGAACCTGCATTTAGATTACACTATAGTTTGGGATTTTTTAATGTTTAATGTAGAAAAGAAAAAATACCATAGTTCTGTAATACAGAAACTTAGTGTCTTTCAGAATACATATCCCATGAAAAAAATTAGAATACAGATATGTCAGTTATGTATTTCAAAATCCTAAATAAAATAATAATTTTTTCAATTAATTCAAAATGAGAGTCATAGGTGGGTCACTTCCACTGTATCATAACAGCAAACACGATATGGAAGCCTGAGCAATGCACAAGAAACCTCATATGGATGACAATGGTATAACGAATAATTCTGATAAAATGCAAACTGCAGAGAGACATCCATCCTACCACATAAGATCACAGGATTTATCATTGCTATACTCACGGAGGAAATGCTCAAACACTACTTTCCCCTGTATTTATCATGGAAGTCTATAAAGTGCAACAGACCCAAAACTGCTGCAGTTCCTTCTCCACTACAAAGTTTCAGAGGTATGTGACCTTCAAGAACTCTAAGGGACAGAGGAGGCAGGAAATAAAAGTATAGTTACACTACTCATTTTGAAAAGCTGAGTTAGTAAGACAGTAACCTCTCTTTCTAATCTTCAAATGCAGGACTACTAGAACAAATTCAAAATACTTCATTTCCCAACTAATGTCTCACATTGAAACCTTTCTCCAAACGAATAGGAAAGCCCTTCACTCAAGTGGCAACAGCAATACAGTTCTTCAAAATGTAAAACTGTCCTTAATGTTATAGGTGGCAACCAAAAAGGTAAATATAAATACAAGAAACTTGAGTTTAGCTTGGAAACTTAAGATCATATAAGGCTTTAATCTATCCCTAAAATAAACAGGGGCATCCCATTGAAAAATTCTTCAATGAAATAGACTCCCTTTTGCTTGGCAGGCTGGTGGCATACAATCGAAGAGTGATCAAACTATCACTGGTACTCAAAATAGTATCTTCTATATTTGTAGCAGCCTGGCAAGAAATTCCTCTGGAAGGTAAATGGATTTCTGTCCTGGAATCCAGGATGTTCACTGCTTGTGAAGAAAGTCTCAGTGTCAGTAAGTTTATATTTAAAGTATGATAACATTGTCAGCATCTCATGCTCACAGCTGCGATACAAGAAATTCAGTTGTTTCCCAAGGAAAAAGATGCTTGCTTCATTTTTTTTCCCTACTGTAGTTGATAAGATGCAGTACTATGTAGTGGATAAGATACAGCACTATGTAGTGGAAGAAAAGTAGATTATTCTCCTATGCCTTGTAGGAGGAGGCTAAGATTTAACACAACATCTTAGTAACCCCTTGAGATATCTGCCAATGAGGTATGTGTTTGAGATGTAAAAGGATCTGAAATTGTCTTGAGAAGGAATTTGTGTTGATTCTCATCCATCAGCAACTACAGTGAAAATCGAACGGCTTGTTGCAACCACAGAACAAATTGCACCAAGTGTGGAAAAGACAGGTACCAAAGGAAGCATGGTTATCAAAAAGAGGATGCTCACAGCCAAGAACACAAACATCCTTGGGGATTTTGGCGAGTACTAGTGCCAGAGAAATACTGGTACAAAAGCAGAATCCTTCAAGCGTTTGATGGGGCTTTAGGAGGTCTCCATATGGACAGAAGACAGAAGCTAAGGTGAGGCGAAAGGAGAGATATGCCAAAGTGAATTTTTCTGATAACAGAGTTATTTTCTGATTTATCCTGGTGCTAGTCTTGACAAGCACCAGAGAAGGAATATCATGGTCTAAGTTTATGAGTACAGTTCTTGGTGCTTACAGTTCCAGGGCTAGATGCCGATTTCACCACTCATTTCAAAAAAATTCCTTACAACTTCACCTCTCACGTTCCCTTGTGGGCAAGAGAACTGATCCAGTAACATTCCTCCCTCTGTTGGCAACAGAGTCTGCTGAGTTAGTCAGTCAAGGGATTCACCCACAGCAAGTCAATAATCTTCCATTGTATTACCAGCAGCAATGGAAGGCTTCAACAAAAAAAGGAGAGCATTCAGAAGTTGTCACACAGCAGAGACTACTCAAAGACTTAAGAAGGAAAAGAAACAACAGAGGAACTGTAAGCAACAGCTAAATCATACAGGATTATCTGCAAGCACCAGAGATTTGTTCATCAGATGGTTAAAATCAAATGAACTGGCACAAGGAGTACTCCTCAGTGTATACTCCAGGCTGACCACAGAAGAGGGCAGACTCTGGTCTTCTGAAAGATTAATTCAGTAAAATAAAAGAAGTGTGCTATAGAAAAAAGTAAAAACTGTATTTTTGCTGAGTAAGCAAAAAATGAAAATTAAAATTATGGCTATTATTAAGTGGTTATTAAAGAAGGAAAAGAAAGGCAAAATTTTTTCTACTGTTCTTACCTTACATGATTTTAAAATTTTATTTCTGCTATTACTTACCCCTGATCACTTCGGATTGCCCCCATGACTCCAAGTACCAATGGCCAACCAGGTCCTAAGCTGTCACCCTGACTTTGCAAAATCTGTAGCACACACTCCAACTGCTTGATCCTGATATCAGGATGACTAATGTTTGACAGTTCCTTTAGTGGATTCAATAAAAGCAACTGCAGTCTCTAAAAGTAAACAATAAAGCATATTAAGGATGCTGAAATTTAATTGTTCCTTCATTATTTTTATGTATAAATCAAAACATACAGTATAAATTGACGATTCATTAAGTGACTTCAGTATCTCATTCATTAAATGCTCAAATTTGGTATCAGAGTGGCATTTCTTAAAAAATGTTTACAAAGGATTTCAGCAGGAAATTCTGTTTCCCTTTTTCTTTTCCGTTCTCCAGGTCCCTCAGGAAGTAGCTACAGTATGCTCTCACAGTTGCATAACAACCAACACGCAACTTTCCATTCACCCAACAGGGCTGGACTCAGCTTCCTACTAAAGAGACCTTGAAAAAACTATATATTGAACCTCAATAAAAATATTAGAACGTTTCATTAATAATGCATTGAATAGATGTGGTTTTGAAGGTTTAGGCAATTTATTTTTTGCCTGCCACGACATCACATATATACTTCTAAACGTTCTGGAATTGTTTTGTACTCATGAGGGTGATCCATAATTTGTTCTAACAAACGGACATAATATGCAACCATCCCCACTATTGGTTACACGTTTGCAAAAGGAAGGAGGGTAGTTCATTAGAATGCATGAGGTGATTCTCAATAGTTACATCTGAATGTTACAGCTGTAGGCTTTATAAACTCAATAGCAAAGTTGCTTTATGAATGCCTCCTATTCATTGAACTGCAGAATGCTTCCTCTAGGGAAAATTTTGATTTCATGTTCATTTTAAGTTCCAGAAAAGGAGGAAAGCAGCTGCTTTTAAACTTACTTTACCTGATTTTGAGATAATGGAGGATCATGGCTGAATGTCAGTCCTGCTTTAATGAGAGAAGTTAAAGCTTCTGCTCCCCATTCTCTCATTCTGGAGTTTGGATGCTGACAGACCTGAAAACACAGCAATATTTTGTTTAAAGTCACTTTTATTTAACCAAGATTTGAATATATGTACTATATAAAAAATGGGTATTTTAATTACATTAGAATTTACATACAATAATATTTTTTTTTTTACAAAAATACAATTATAAAATTAGGTTTAATAGTAAGCAACATTTTTCTCTTTTGGACAGACATACCTTCTGAATAAGGAAGCAATAGGAAGCAGTGAAAGACAGAGAAGGAAACATAATGAAAACCACAGCATTTCAAGCCAATACATCTTCCAAAACAAATATACTAACTGCTAATTCAGATAACAATTGATTAAAAAGCACCAAAAACTCTTCAATGAATGCCTGAAGCTCTCAGGTTTAAATATAAAATTCAAAGTTTCATCTTTCACGTGCTGCTTCACATAATCAAGTGAGGAAGCATGACAGTAGCCAATACAGAAAGTGTCTGCTCTTCTATTTTCTCAAATAAAAAAGTAACTAAAGTAACTACACTATCAATTTAAAATAAGCCTTACACTCCATTATTGCAAAAACTTGACAAAACAATAGCGAACACTATTTCGAACTTGTTTCAAATGCGTGACTTCATTTCTCTGACTCCTAGTTATCTAAACCTAACAGTTTTGCTAAGTGCTTTTTTTTTTTAGAACAGAAAAAATAAAAACATTTTGTGAATCCATTGCAGATACCTTGTATGAAAGGTACTCCCATATCTGATACATTACCCACAAGCAAATAACCTAAGTCTACATTTTCATTGACCTCTACATAATTATTTCCACCCAACCTTCCAGCCCTAGTTCAGATGGTGTGAGAATCCAGAATCAACCTGAATCCTCCAGAATCAAGGCAGGACCATAAGGAAGGCTGATTGTTTTGGCTGGTGGACCATTCCCTTATCAGCCACTAGGACAAACTGAAAAATAGGGCGATGCAGAAGAGCCAGCTTAGCGTTAAAAAGTGCAGACAATAAATAGCTACTCTCTTGAATTAGTTGTATTTTGTTACCCTACATAAAAAAGAGAGATTTTGAACTACTTCATGACGCTTTGAACCTGATCAGATAATCAGTTCCAGAGACAGGGAATGAATTCTTCCCTCAGGTTGTCTTTAACTGAATTTGCAGTTGGTGTTTTCTCCTTCCTTATTGTACCTCAGTGACTTAGGTTTAAAAGGAAATAAAGCAGTACGTTAAAAGAAATTGAAATAGACTGGGTATTTCCTACAAAAGAGTGGCAAATACCCACAACAGGTATTAGACTGAAAGAGACTCAAGATGTGGATGATGAACCTTATTGTCTTGGAAGGCAAAAAAAGACAATGGAAAGAGATGTGCTTTATGCCTTTAAACCCCTAAATAGCATAAAATTTCTTCTCCTAGATAAAAGATTATGTAAAGATGATCTCCATAAATAGGTTTAGAGATGGACAATCGTAACACTGTTTGAAATAACGCACCAGTTCTACGGAAGTGTCTGATACTTTCTGGAAAACAAGGAAGAAAAGCTTTCTTCTTTACCCACTTTAAAAAGAACTCTGGTTTTTGCATTTCACTCTCCCATGTATCTGTGTAGAGAATAAATACTGTCCCCTGGTTTAAGTTTAAAATTCAAAATTTAAGAAATTTTTTCCTTGATAGAGCGTATTTTTCATGTCGAATTTAAAATACTTAAGAAATGGATAGGATTATGACACCTATTTTCATATGTATACAGTATTCTTTTAAAAAGAGACCATACAAAATGTATCATTTTTAAAACAAACCAATACTTGTTAGTAAATCTAATGGCTTCATTATATCTGGTGAGGACACAAAAGCATATCTTAAAATCTTCCTAGATACACTTGTACTGTGTGAATTCAAAATTAAACTCGTTTTTGTTACCTTAATTATAACATATATGAAGTATAATAAATTGACCATTTTAAACATTGCCATATTTAAAACATATAAAGACTGGCAGAATCATAGGAACAAAGACAATAAGAGGTACTAAAATATTGGAATTTATATAAATTCACTTCTAAATTCAAATTAGGAGGCAATCAAGTTGCAAAAAAAAGTGCATAAACAAAAACATGTAAATACAATTTATTTTTTTAAATTACACTTTGAAAATGCATTTCCACAAGATCTTTATTAAAACAAATTAAGTTCTAGTACAACTGCTAAAGGCAATTAGTTACCTCCAGAAGATGACCGGTCAGAGGTCTCCATAGAATCTCAATCCTGTGCATGTTAACTAGTCCTGTTTCCAGTAATTTAGCAACAGCGAAAAGTGATGGTTCCTAAACGAAATGGAATTTGAACACATGACATGGAGGTAACTCAGATAACGTCAGAGCTTTCTTCTACATTATAATTTATAAATTAAGGTGCAACTAATCTCATTCAAACGCTGTGTTTCATAGGCTGTGGACGCTGTCACAATAGCTTAGGTAGCACGGCTGGGAAGTTTCTACAGCATCTGCAGAACTTGAGGAGAAGCCACAAGGGGGTAGCAACAGCAAACCATGAAGAATATTTCTTTTGTTGTTTTTCCTATAGTTTTCTACAAGTTTGACAATAACCAGAGCGTGGATATTCCTTTCAAAACTCCCATTTTTATGTAGTCCACCGTCCAACCAATTTTATAACATATTTTATTAGCAAAATAGCCTTTTTGCCATCACAACTTTTAAAGTTAAAATTATATATGAACTAACAAAATAAAATATGTCATTTCAGAATCCCTGTGTGCTTTAACTTGCATCAGCTTCATAAATGCCAGGAATTCATAAATTCAGGAATATGATAAATTTCCCATTAATCAAATACATATGCATCAGTTTGTGTAAACTACTTTTAATTTTTTTTTTTAACCAACATATAGTCAAAATGGCTGTTACGTAGGAATTATTCTCTGTTCCCATTCCCACTGATTTTTTATTCTCATTTTCAACTGATTTTAAACACAAACTTTGCTTATTTTAATTCATTCTCTGTAGCTGTCATTGTCAAATATTATAAAGCACATTTTCTGTCATCATTATCTCTAGTGCAATAGATCAAGGAAAAACTTTTAGAAATTCTCCTCTGGGATTAGATTATGACTAGAATATATACTCAATCTTCTTCAATCACAGGGTCTTTAACCTTTCAGGGCTAAAGGTTGTTTACTGAGGCTGACACGAATGCCATCATTTTCCAAGTAAATATGAATGATCAGGGTTTTTTTAATATCTAAATTGTAAGGCTTTTTCTGAAGTATATTACAAAAGAAAATTGAAATGAATATGAGCACCTCACGTACATACTGTGCTATTCAGAATCCCTAACCTTTGAAATTACAAGGGCTTTTAGATGTTTTATCCACCCATAATCGGATTAATGGAAACACATGACATTCCTTAGTTAACAAAAAACCCAACATAGCAGAAACACAATGGGAATGTTCAGAGAATTTAGTAACCAGATGAACCATTATAAATGAGACATTCTCTGGTTCATAATTTCTTTCTTACTCTAGAGTATCAAATGTATTATTGTCTTAATATTAGAAATAGTTTAAAGGATAAATGTACAAGTCTTTTGCCTGTTTTACAAAAGCATCTAAAAAGAAAGTAAAGAACTCTTTTTATACCTTATTGTTTCCGTAGGCCATATCCATGGCTTCCAGAGACAAGGAGCAAAGGGCGTTTATTAAGTGATGTAAAGACACATCATCAAGGTACCTGAAAAATAACAGCCATCAAAACACTGCCTAGTCTGAGATACACACATTATTTTAATTATAAGATAAGGTTTCTTACTGTGAGCTTTCAAAAAGCCTTGAAAGTATGTTGGATATAACTGGCAGATCAGTCATAACTGCTGTAGTCAGAACCTTGAAAAAGTGACAGAAACATGTCTTAAAGATTGCAGTAGAAAATAATGTATAAGCATTAACTGTAAAATGAAAAATCATGCTTACAGTGCTGGGCCCTTCTACAGCTCTTCCAGGCTTTAATGCACCCCCAACACCAGGCTTCAGTCCCAGAATCCACACAAGATGCTGAAATACAAAAGGATCATTTTCAGCAGAAAAGCCTTTTCAGGCAGAGGGAAACTAGCATTGTAGTTAAGCTAATCAGCAGCCCTCCAGCCAAAGAGAATTCAAGTGAAATGTTACTGTACAGACTCAAGGCAATTCAAAAGTACACCATGAGCAGAATTAAAACTTCTTCTATTGCTCACATAAAAACTCAAAACCAGATTATGGCAAAAAAAAAGGCATAAATATTTCATCTTATACCTGAAGAGTAGCCAGAACAAGTTGCCACGATGTACCAAGAACAGCTCCATGGCAGTGAGCTAAGTTGAGTAACGTCCTCATACACTGGATATTTTTTGAAGTTAGCTAAAAAAAAAAACCCAAAACAACAAAATCAAACAAAATGACCACACAATTTTTATTATTCTACAATAACAGTGTTTCTAGGAAACTTGCCAGTTTTAACTATATAGTTTAAAGGTTACATTTTGTTTGCACTGATGCCATGTATCTTTTTTTAGAGAAGTAGTTCAGTACCTCTCCTTTTCTAAGTCTTATCTTGATAGGGTTGAATATGATTTTGTCACTGCCCTCTCCTCTTAGTTTCACATTATTATCAAAGACACAAGTTCAAGTACTCAAGTTTTAAGTGTATCTTCTCCACAAAATCAGAGTCTATCTTAAAAAAATACCCATGTAAGTGAACCTTCACACACAAGCCACGAGTCAGATAAAAACCAAGAGTAAGCCTTCTTTACTGTTAGAGAACTTTGCTGTCCAGGGCTGTTCAAAATTAAAAGCCTAAGATAATATTTCAATATTATTACAAATAATGGTTATCTGTTGCCTTTTTTGAGACGCACAGAGATGCAGAAAGAAGCAGTTAAGCAGGATGAGATCACTTACAAGTTGTACTTACCATTACTGTTCCCTGTGGCTGAAGGGCTAAGGGTTGCCCTACTGCTACAACTTGCTGATGAGACTCACTTGAGGGACTGATCATTTGAACGTTCTGTCCCTGAATGGAATATGCTAGAGGAAAATTGAAAAGAAAAAAATCTAAATTTAAAATCCAGTACTTGCAGTAACAACCACCTTCTGGCAAACACACTCCAGAGAATTTTTTTATAGTATTAGTTTTAAGGTAGCTTACTTTGAGACCTTAGGTTATATTTAGATTATTATATCATTGCCTTACAGAGTTAAAGGGGCCGGTAATTACTCCCTCTCCCTAACTATTAGATATTGCTTACAACACATTCATAAATTTTATGTTGAGATTGAAAAATTTGTGCTAAACATTAGACTATGTCTCAACTCGGGTATCCGTGGTAATTGTGTGTAAATGGTATCACTGTGTGCTACCATTATGCTAGTGCACTCAGAAAACGAAGATGTCATAAATGCTGTATCATGAAGTTTTCCCAATACACTCATTTGATGAGTTACCTGTAAAAAGAAGGGTAACCTACAGAAAAATAACTTAAGTTCACCACTTTATTTCCATAGAGATCCATGTAGCTCAGCCTTGGGTACTTCTTCACAGACTTATGTTCTTAATAAGTCTTAGCTTCCAGGCTGATGTAAAGGTACCTGTCCTTGCTCCCAGACTAAGGTATTTTTGTTTTACATGAAGAGGTGTAATGTTAGATCCATCTGCATGCTCTTTGGGTAGTTGCATTTCTCCGTACATCGTAATTCATTTTCAAAATTAGAAAAACGTACATCCTCAACTTGCACATCTAATGACTTTCTCATTCTCACATGTCTCATCACATTCTCTCAGGATGGGGGAAGCACTGATTCAGCTTCTTGTAAGCTGAACAGAGACCAGAACTTAAGATCCTCCATTTACACAGTACTACCATCTCTAGACAACTTTAGAAAAGAATGCAGTACACCACAAATGCAGGATGTTCTAAGCCAACTCTGATGTATCCAAGTTGTCCAGAGACCTCTTCATAATCTGAGTGCCTTAATTACATATCCTAACAGATTTTTAGGGTGATAGAGAGATGTCCTTAGAAACTTCTGATGTATGTTAAGCATACAGGAAGTTTTAGGTTGACTAGAATGATACCCAGCAGATGCTGCAAGACTAAGCAGTCCTGGAAAGTATAGGCAGTCGAGATCCTGTCTAAGGATTCTAACATAGTTTAGTATAACCAAATACTACAGTTGCATATCTTTGCAATTGCATCCTGAAAAAAATTTGGGTTTAGACAACGATACATGGAAACACAATTAAGGAAAACCTGTATACTTACATTTGCTGGAGAGAGCTGCAGTTGTGCTGTTCAGTACAGTAAGGGCATAGTGAGGAGGCAAAGATCCTTTGCAAATGGCAGTGATAAAGGCATCTCTTGATGTTACCAGACCCAGTCTTCCACAAAGTGCAGCCATGGTCAGTTCTGCTTTTAGAATATTTTCCGTGGCAGCTTCATCAGTGCTGAAAGAGTACACATCATTTAGTAAGAACTAATGCATGGCACAGAAGCAGGCACCTAACCAAAACTCAAAGCAATGAGAATATATACTTCAAACTGTGAACACTACAAATTCAGAAGAGCAAGCATAACCAATCAACAAAATTCTTCATATAAAATTGGTCTTTAGTTCTGAATGACTTGGCAAAGGAGACTATGAGGAGGTATTTAACACTAATTTCAGAAAATGGTGTTTGATAATAAAAGACTCTTTTAAAGAGACAAAAGTTGTTACCTCGTAAACAGCTTTTCCACTTCAAAGACTGCATAGTACTAACAAGTACTGAGACATTATTTAGTCTCTTATCAGCAGTAATCAGGACATGGGTAAAAACACTTCAACGTGTTGAAACATTCAGTCAAAGTAAAAAGGAATAAAAATAATTTCAATCATTTAAATGCAGGCTTTTGAAAACTTAATTAATTGTTTTGTAATGAAATATATTAAATATTGATGCTAGACTCCTGAAGACTTCTGTGTCATTTGCTCTTAAGAGACTTTCACTCAGTCTAGCCATCACTAACCCACAAACGTGTCTGCTGAGGTACCATGAACAGTGCGCTCTCATACAACAGTCAACTTGACTGGTATCAAAAGTCAGTTCAAATATAGCTGGGAACATCATCTTTTAAAAATCAAGAGAAAAGAAAAACCAAATACCTTGCATCAAGTAGGAGGGACAAAGCAGCCAGAAGACCACACCAACAAGCATTCACCATTTCTTCCCAGACAGCTCTGCTAACTTGAAAGAAATACATATACTTGTTTATAGCAGAAATACAGTATTTTAATTAATAATTTTTAACTAACTAATGATGTGTGTTTACATTGATACATATATGGGTATACAGAAACACACTCACACCAACACCATTTGAACAGCTGCATTTGAAGTGACATTGCCAGAGTAAAAAAATGTTGCAAAAGCAATGCTTATTCTAAATTACACCCACAAATATTACCAAAATATATATAACTATTTTTAACCTTTGTCTGTAAAAATATAAACATTCAGAAGTGCATAAATGGGAAACAGGGAACTCACTGAAATTTTGCAGTGAAGGAAAAATACTCTCCCCTGGTATTTATAATTCTCTTTATTTATTATTTTTTTCATGTATATAATAGGAGAAAAAAAAATAGGTCTAAGAGTTTTATAATCGGCCACCCCAAGGCCCTGGGCTGGGGCGGTGCTGCCGGCAGCACCATGGAGAGCTCTACTGGCCTCCACCGCCGCGGGCAGGGCTGGGGACAAACCCCTTCCCTCTCCCTCCCTCGGCGCTGGTGCCCCGGGTACAAACCTCACACAAGCCAAATAAATAAATAAATAAATAAAATAAATAAATAGAAAAAAACACTCTCCAAACACAAATCTTTCTGTACGTACACGTACAGGCACCTCATATGTCACACAAATGCAAGCTTCAGTTCATATTAGCTTTTAAAGAAGTTGTGCCCTACATACTTCACTCTTATTTAAAATCTCTCCATTAAAATATTCCTCTTTTAAATTTGTTACTCGAAATATATTTTTGTTTTAATACGGTCATAACTGCCACATTTCTCAGTCAAGCTGTGTCTTATGACCTTGGATCTCAGTGTTAAGCAGAATTAAGGACAGAGGAAGGCAGAATAGTATTTGTGGAGAACAGAATACCTGTATTTCTCCCTCACAGTATTCATAGAATCACAGAATCATAGAACAGTCCAGGCCAAAAGGGACCTCCAAAGGTCATCTAGTCTGACCCCCCCGCAGTCAGCAGGGACACCCCCATCTAGACCAGGTTGCTCAGGGCCTCATTGAGCCTCACCTTGAATATCTCCAGGGAAGGGGCCTCAACCACCTCCCTGGGCAATCTGTTCCAGTGTTCCACCACCCTCAATTTAGTATTAGTAGATCATAAGGAGTCTATGGCTAATGTGCTATAGGACCGAAGCAGTACATCAAGTCAAGTAATTTTTTTAGAGAATACTGATGTTGCATTAAAAAAAAAAAAAAAAAAAACCCCAAACCACTTTATTGAAATTTTTCATGTAAGATTTAGAAACAATAAGTTCATGCTTTGTTGCTTGATTTATTTTAAAACTCCTATAAACTATTTTTAAAACCCCATACTTTACGTAGTGTTCGCATTTTCAAATACCTAGTTCTTTCTCTGATTGGTCAGATACAGACTGCAAGTCTTGCTGCTCTGAAGACTGTGCTGGTAATGAAGTTGTCTCTGTTGTTGTTTGACCAACTGTTTCTGCCTCTCCCAGCTCTCCTTCAATCATGGTAGTGATACCACGGACAAGATCCAGTAAACAGTGAAATGCCACTGACATGGCATAGCCTTCAGGAATCGTAGGTGGCTCCACTTTGTCCAGCATTTCCAAACTAAAAAAATGAAAGCATAACAAGTTCAGTGTGTAACAGCACCACCATGATTAAAAATAATAATAAAAAACAAGATTCCAAATGGATGTTATGTACAAACAGGCCTCAAATACCATCCTTCAAAAATTATAGCATTGATTGTCATTAACTGAAAGAGTAAACACGTCACTAAATAAAATAGTAAATAAAAGGGTACAAACTCCAAGTACAGTATTTAGATTTGCAAATAAATATTTTTAAAAATTAACACCTATAAGCAAGCATCACCAAATGAATTACTCATTTATTTTACTTTAAGCCACCGTGACAGAACCTATTCAGAAGAACAGAAGTACTTAGGAATAACAGAAGAAATGGGTCAGAAAGTCATGACAGCGTGAATACAGTTGTAGCAAATTGAGAACAAGTCAGACGTGCCATTAAGAACAGACATTAACAGACGTTATCTGAGAGTCCATATGACCAGAAAAGTCTGTCATAGCTAGATAATATATGACCAAATATTCATCACTGACATGCATAGATAAACAATGGAACCTATTTGTACAAAAAGGAAATGTCTACATGATTCACCGCTGAAAATTGTGCAATTAAAACATCACTATGCTGGATCTGCAGCTTCTCTGTCACTTTCCTTCATATTTTACCTTAAAAGCACATAAAGAACTGCTGAATTACCAATCCCATAGGAAACAGATTGTAGGTGCCACAGCAGCAGCATCTACACAAGGAGAGATGGCCTGTTAAAAAGCCCTACCTGTTAATCCAAGAACCATTATTTCATCATTTGCTCTACAAACTACTCTTTAAAAGGCTAGGCATTCCAGCTACAATATACCAAAGAAATTTTAATATAGTAGTGTCACCACTGTTTTCTGCACAGAGGATTTTCCTTCTCCCAAATATTTAACACTTCAGCTATTGCCTCTGATTTCCTGAAGATAACCACTTCAGATATCCGAGAGCACAGGCAGTATAGGTCAATCAAACAGTCAACATTTCACTCTCTATATACAAGTAAGTTTGTACATATATATTGCTATAATTAAAATTATTAACAGGGTTTATAATTATAACATGGTGGTTCCCCAGGGCTCAGTACAGGGTCGGGGTGGGGTGCGTAGACAGGAGGCTGGTGGAAGACACAGCTGATCCCAACTGACCAAAAGGCTATTCCATACCATGTGATGTCACGCTCAGTATATAAAGCTGGGGAAGAAGCAGCACCACGGGGAGACATTTGGAGTTATGGTGTTTGTCTTACAACTAACTGTTACGCATGACGGAGTGCTGCTTTCCTGGAGATGGCTGAACACCTGCCTGCCAGTGGGAAGCAGTGAGTGAATTCCTTGTTTTGCTTTGGTTGCATGTACCCCTTTTGCTCTACCTATTAAACTGACTTTATCTCAACCCATGACTTTTTTTTCCACTTTTACTCTTCTGATTCTCTCCCCGATCCAAACAGTGAGTGGCTGCGTGGTCCGAGCTGCCAGCCTGGGGTTATACCACAATATAGCAGTAGGAGAGAATCAATGCTAGGATATGACCCAAATCTACAGTTACAGTTAGTCATCTCCTTACATGAAGGGACTACAGATAAAAGCACAAGATAGGAGAAAGACTGCTGACAAGACATGCTAGTAACAGTTCTGTAACCTTATACAAAACCAAAAAATAATGCAAAAATTACTCAGAGGGAATTGTGGAGTCACTGCAGAGTCTCAAAGGTAAAACATGAGCAAGGTCAGAGCAGCACAGAGAGACTGGGATGGTGGCTGTGATCTTCCTGAGCCAGTTAAGAATAGAAAGTAAGAGAAAAGAAAAGGAAGAAAAGCAGGAAGTTGCTTTCATACACTTTTGTTAAAAACTGGCATTTCTGGAGACCAGTGAGATAACCTAAAATTACATTCATGGCCACTGCTGGAACAAAAAAAAAAAAAATCAAGTTAACGCATACATGCTAAACTACTGAAATCTGAGGATGAATTTGTCCTGTGTCTCAAAGGCAGATAAAGGAGTTTCTACTTTAAAAAAGTATTGAGATACAGGCTTATTTGCTGATTTCACTATCACTGAATATGCCAAAGTTTCATGGGCTGTACAAATAACTTCCGAAGAGACTGATCCTCAATGGTCACAACTGACATGAAAACATTTCCATCATTTCGAAGACAACATACTATTCACAGGTCTAAACTGAGAGCACTATCTCCATTATACAGAGTCATGACAAAAATAATTGGTCATTCTCAGAAGGATTCACAATCTAACCTTCATATATAGGTCAATATATTGTTTAGAATGACATCCTGGCAAATATCTATTATTGCTTGTTCAATAAAAAAAAATGTAAAAATGTAAATACAGTAAAGCTGCTGTCCCATTTGCTTAATGCCCCTAATGGTTGCCATTACATAACCTAACAAAATATATTCCAAAATTGTTATATAGTGTAGTGAGACTTAAAAGTGAGGAGTTAATACAACAACAGTATAGTAGAAAAAAAAATTCCAACAGATGCTAAAGCCATAGGGGACTTTTGGATTGGAATCCAGAGCATTCGAACAAAATAGCGAAAAAAATCAGAACTCATGGCACTGACAAAAAAAATATATCCATGTTATACCTCAATGCCATTGTAACGAAGACCTCAATATTCACCAATAATAAAGTCCTTGAATCACAGAATATCAGGGATTGGAAGGGATCTAGTCCAATCCCCCTGCCGGAGCAGGAACACCTACATCAGGTCACACAGGAACGCGTCCAGGCAGGTTTTGAATGTCTCCAGAGAAGGAGACTCCACAACCCCTCTGGGCAGCCCGTTCCAGTGTTCCGTCACCCTCACTGTGAAGAAGTTTTCCTCATATTTAAGTGGAACCTCCTCTGTTCCAATTTGCAACCACTGCCCCTTGTCCTATCATTGGCCATCACTGAGAAGAGCCTGGCTCCATCCTCCTGACACTTACCCTTTACATATTTATAAACATTAATGAAGTCACCCCTCAGTCTCCTCCAAGCTAAAGGGACCCAGCTCCCTCAGCTTTTCCTTGTATGGGAGATGCTCTACTCCCTTCATCTTTGTAGCCCTGCCCTGGAGTCTCTCAAGCAGTTCCCTGTCCTTCTTGAACTGAGGGGCCCAGAACCGGCAGATGCAGTCTCACCAGGGCAAATCATGAAGCTGGAAATAAAAATATTTGTTATATGTGTTTTCAAACAGACAGAGATACTTACTAGGTAGCTTTAGCACTGCCTTGTACTGTTACATTCAGGATAGGTATCCAAGTGCCTCTGTACTCAAAGGCAGGTAATACAGTTGCACCTCCTCCCATTCCAAGCACTCCTGGGTTAGTTTGTGCTGAGCCAGTATTCCCTGATGCATTGCTTCCTGTGCAGAAAAACAAAGTGGTAAAATTAACCAATCTAATTCTAGTGATCAGCAAACATCCTTCTTCTATGTTTAAGTTGAGATACATGGATTACTCTGAGATACCCTGTTTGATAGTAAAAAACCAACACCACCACAAAAAACTATTTTTGAGCTCCCTCTGCTGTCTAAAACATGGTCTTATGTGCAAAGTAATTAGTTTAAAAGGCACAGTTGATTGATGCCCACTGTCTTGTTTGCAGTCAGAATAAAACGCAGAATAAAAGCATCCATAACATTCTGTGAATGAGCTAAACTTACATGGTCTCGATAAAACAGTACATATTTTAGTGAAGAGTCAGACAGATATTTAAAAGTTAAGGATTATTTAAAGAGTTGCGTCTAGAACTCAGTAGTAGGAAAGAGAGGTTAATCGTTCCAAGAACAAAGATCATCACAAACTTTCAAGATCCCGGAAGCCACAAGAAGAAACTCAAAAAGAGAACTGCAATGTTTGACTCTGCTTCATGCCAAGGTAGAAGAAAACAAACCATGTCAGGGAAGAGCTGACATAGTGCCAACCAACAGCTAGGAGGGAACACATTGTGGTTCCAATTTCAGAAGCCAAAAAAAGCAGATAAAAGAACAAGGAATTCTGTACATATCCACTTCCTATGTATAGAAGAAGGTCTAAACTTACGAGGAGTAGGTTACCGCAGGTTCAGACTCTGTCTGTACAGCCAACGAGGAGAGGAGGGCTGAGTCACGAGGAAGGTGCCTCACAGCACCCAATACATCAGTGTAATGACTGCCATTTTCATGTGCTCACTTTTAATAGGCAGAGAGACTAAACTATTAATTCAGGCAATATGAATATACACACAGAAGCCTATGTAGATACTTTAGCACAGGAAAGCTTAACAGATCAAAACACTAAAATCATACTGCTGAAAACGGTAAAAAGGCTTCCTTTACACCAGTATAATAAAAGTGGCACAGAACTTAGGTAGATGGAGCTTTCAACTTCTCCTGTGAACCAAGTACCTTGTTGCAAAACTGAGGCTCAAAAGCCACCTGCAAGTGTGTAAGACAGCCTGCTATGATAGAACCACCATTACAATCAGAAGACTCAGTTGGAAAATCAGGCTGCGTTGATCTGCTCTTTGTGTATTACACACAGGAAAAGAGAAATGAATGCAAAAGAGATGTGAGAAAAACTCAGGCAGAGAGAAGTGAAAAGGAAAGGAGAAAATTAACTGAAACAATAAGCTAGAGAAATAGTGACAGCACCGGGTGTATGGCCCTACTGCAGTGCTGTTCCACCTGAAGGCAAAATTTAAGTTTTCAGGAGAATGAGTCTTTTAGAATGGCTTCTCGTATGTGCAGGTTACACCATGAAAAGTGCTTTCCTGATTTACCTTAAGTGGAAATAATACTAACAGAAGTGTTCTAGCAGCTGCCGTACAGACAGCTATTGAACAACAGCTACTGACAGGTTTCTTCACACTATCAATGCTAACACCAACTTGGAATTCAGACTTCATGAATGAGCCTTGGAAGGCATTAATCTAAAACCAGATTTGTCAATGTTCATTAAATTAATAGTAGATGTGATAAATAATCAAAGTATAATTATTATCCATCTCCTTCAATGTCAAAAGTCACCCTTATTTTCATGATTTTTGTTGCTCAGGCCTCTGCTTCCACAATCATGAGAAGAAGCAGAGAGTCTTAACTCAGATATAAACACCTAAAAAGGCACTAGCAGGATGACCATTTCTTCTTATAGAAGTAAAAATATACCTAGTGAAATGCCAAAACCCTGCCAGCAACAAAGACAACCAAGTTTAGTTTCAGTAAGTGACTGTTTTCAGCTTCCAGAAAAAACAAAGATCATCTATAAACCACAGATCTACCTTTCTACCTCTTGGCTTCCCTCAGTCCAGTTTGTCCCTGAACATCCAGAAGAATTAGCTGTTGCCTTCCAGGAAACAAACACCTGCTGTCTTACTGCTTCAATTGCACGCTGCCATAAATGACAACCCCGCACAAGGAGACAGAAATCAGACAAAGTTGTTATAGCCCAAAAATAGAATTAATTCCCTCAGAAGAGCTGTGAACCAAGGAGCTTGGTCACTGTAGAAGCAGATAAAAATGCAGAATCACCACTCTGCTGTCTGAAGGCTATGTCTTCCCCACAATATAGGTAGATAAAATCACCTGAAAACATTTGTTTGTCTCAAACTAGCTCTTCACCTCAACAAACGTGGAAGTACAGATCAGTACTAAGCCAAATGCATATATTGAGGCAAATTAGAATTTATCATTACAAGAAAATGCTGGAAAATTAAAATGAAAGTAAGGATAAGGCTTTACCAGTTTGGTTTGGTGTTGCTGATGCATTCCCTGTGCTTGGTACAAGAAATAGTGACTGGATGAAGGACCCCAGTGCATTCACAATATCACGGAAAACTTTAGTGGAATGTTGCTTCATATCATATGATTGACAAAAGGATCTGGAAAATATTATATAAAATATAATAAGTATATGAAAAATTAGGGACTAAAAGCATGTTTAAAAACAGCACGCCCCCCTCCCCTCCAAACTGTAGACTAAAAGCAAGTTTTAACCACAAATATTTAGGTAAATAATAATATTTAGTTTTAGGTAAATGCTCCTTTGGCACTGGTAAGACAGCAAGGATTTGGAATACTCAAATAACTGNAGGAAGTTTTGCATAGGAGCTGAAAGATTCCTTCAACAAGCATTTAAACAAAATTACATTAAAAACATACCCTAATAATCATAATATTTTTGCCAAGCTACCACCAGATATACAACTATATTGAAGGAGTTAAAAACCTCACAGACACATTAAAGTTCTTGCATGTGCTGCAGCAAACCAATGAAATAGAAACAAATCTTTTTTAGCAAACATCTAAAATTTGGGAGGTAGGAACAGCTGAGTATGTGGTTTTATGCACATTCTGTCAACAGCTCTAGAAACACAAGTCAAAAAGCCTCTTAGCAAGTATTAACAAAGCAAAGGAATCAGCATTACCTAGAGCCAGGCAGACAAGGTAAGATCAAAAGGTTCCCAAAGCCTGAACTGAAAGGCAGTTAAGTACAGAAAAGACAACAGCTAATCTACTCTGAGAATTTATACAAGCCCATGTTTAATAAAATTATATACGTAGAATACATGTAAACACAAACATATGGGGAAAAGAATATTTAGACTTTTCTTCCCCCAGTATATGTCAACAGTTCCCAGAACTAATTAATACTATTGCTGAACACAGTACTGGCATACACATAGAAAAACATAATTGGATAAAGAAAACTTCAGCATCTTCTTACCAGCAAACTGTAAAACTGCTTAATCAAAACAGAAACTACTCTCAGCAAACGCATACAGATGGGGAAATACGGTTTTTCCACTGGTGCTGGGGAAGATGACGTGCTGGAACCTTGTCTGAATTTGATGTTTGGGGAGAAGAGCTTTATAACAAGAGGGCATACCCTTTCTTTAAGAAGAAAACTGAATTCCTGATGCTGAAAAAGAAAACAGAAGAGATAAGCCAATATTCTTTAATTGCTACCAGTAGCTCTGATTATGCATCTTGTTTACTGTTATGATCAAGCACTCTGAACTCATGTAAATCTTTGTACAAATTACAGGTTCAGAAAATGAAAAGGAAGAATGGCAGACGCCATTGTGAAGCTACCAAAAAAGCATGATGAAATGACATGGTCATGATAACAGCGTGCACTTCTCTTCTGTTTTGCAAATTGAAACAGACTGCTAATACATCATTTATTATATATCCAATTTTTCATTTAGCTACTGCCTGCTAAAATGTATTACTGTAGGAACATGGTGCAGTAGATTCACCTAATTCATAGTCATGATTCTTGCTGCTTTGCAAATGAGGTGAGGTTAATGTTTTCATAGAAATAACAACGCCACAAACTAAGTTACAGAGCTGTTGTAAATCATGCAAGATATGAAAATGCATCTTTGGAGGAGAAGTAAATGGGAAACCAAAAAGAGAAACAGAATACAACATGCTCTACAAAATGCACAAACACAAATAAAATGTACGGGGATAGAAAAAAATGGACAAAAAGCTCAGAGAACTTTTCTATCATAAAAACCCAACATGTAAAAGCTACAACTTCTTTTAAAAAGCAATACACTAAATTAAAGTCTTCTTATTTTCCCTCCAAGAACTACTCACTTGTAAAAACACTTGTGGGAAGTCATTCAGGACTGACTCAAGAAGTTCAAGGCCAAATGTCCGGGTCATTTCTGTCATACCCACGAGCCAGTAGGGAGCATCAGCATTAACTAATTGACAAAGATCCTTAAAAAGAAACACAATAACAATCACATTCTCTGCACAGTTCTCTACTGGGGTAAGTTTTCCAGGCCCACGACAAAATCTATACTTTCTCCCTCTTTTGTAATGAGTAATTTTCCAATTTCAACATAATTTTTCCCTCAAATACTCCTTTTACATAAATTATTAAGCAAAATACTTCTTAAAAGACATTTTATACTTTCCTGATATCCTTGTGGTATTTGTGTTCAAAAATACTTCCAGAGCACTGAATGGTGTGATGAATACAACTACTACTTCTCATTATATACTTAACTTTAATATACAGTACTAAGCACAAAAAGCAAGACTGAATTATAGTAGCAGTGTTGGGATCATAGAAAAAAGAATCTTGAATCTAATGCAGATACGAATGCTTAGCTATTATTTAAGATTTATAGTAAAACATTTTCCTAGGCCATTTTGTCTTCATTTTCTAATCATCCCTTTGGGATACAGTATATCATTGCCAATTAAAATAAATGTGCATAGGAAAGCCTGAGGCTCTGGTTAAGGACACTGCCAATATGCCAAAAGCAAATGTCTGAAAATTCTTATAGAGATGGAGAAGCACCCAGTCATAACTAAAAATGTATAAATATATGCTCTCCAACTACCTGAAAAAGCATATATGCATCTTTAGCACATGGTTTCAGCGTACTGACAGATCTTCTGTTACTGTTTCCTTGAACTGCAACTGGCTGCTCAACAGTATCTGTATAAAAACAAAAACTGCTGTCAACAAAGGAACCATTGAAAATCAAGTATGCATTAGGTGTTCTTACAAAAAGATTCTAGAACGGCCAGGTAATTTGTCTGCTACATATAATGTCTACAGAAGTAAACATTAGACTAAATACCAAAGATCATCAATACCAAGCACTTTCCAATAAATGTTCTCTCCAAACTACTGGCACGTATTGCACAATCAGAAATCTAAGCTACCTTCACTTAAATGACAACCTCTCCTCAAATTCCTTCACAATAATAACCTGAACACCAGTTCTCACAGCATGAAAAAAATCTGGGTTTTATACATTGCTGGACTGACTTGGACTGACACAGTGGCTAAGGATAAGGCACCATCCATGGAGGTGTTGACATACTGCTTAGTGACATGGTTTAGTGATGAGTTGTGTTTTTATCAGAGTTAGGTTGATGGTCAGACTTAAAGGTGCCTTTCAACCTAGACAATTCTATAATTCTATGATTTCATCTCCTTTGAATACAAGTAAATATGTAAAAGTAAAAATTAATAATGTCTGTGACTTAATTTTTTTAATAATGTTTATAGACTTCTTATGACTACTTTATCTGAAAAGGATAAACATTTGAGGTGTATCCAAAAAACAGGTTAATAGAAGCAAGCAGAGTAAGAATTACACCCACCTTTGTATCGTTCATCTTCAGCAACCACTCTCTCAAACACAACAGTAACTACCTGTCGCACAGTAGCTGCTGCAGTGTTATTTGTGATATTATCTTTTGTGAAGTGCAATCGAAAACAAAGTACAATTGCCTGAAAGGAAAAAATAAAAAATAAAAATCACCTTACAACAATATACTTTCATCTTTCAGGTAAGAGTCAAGACAGTCAACTGAGGAATACTTCCCACTACAGTTTGTCAAAAGGTTGCCTGAAGAAAAAAAAATGGTTTAATCATTTTGAATCTGAAGAACTGGCGTAAGGTTTATTGATTACCCTATCCAAAAACCTCTTTAGTACTCCTCCCCAAAGGTAATCTCAGGTTGTATTAACTGAAGATATTGTAATGTGCCAATAAAACTACAATCATCATGCAGAGAATACACAGTAATCAACCACATAAAACAACTTGTGTGAATATTAATGTCAAAAGGACATTAGGATTATACAGTTAATCACAGAAAGGTCAGTCAACTCTAAAGCTAAAAGATTATTTCTCTCCCACATTAAATCACAATATTTTCACAACCATGCTCTCTCAACTGCTATTATTCCTCTCTAAGGTGCTTATTTTAATGTGTCATCATGATGGCGGTGACCTGAATACTATTTCCCATTGGATTTCATACTACCTCTAACACATAGTTTAAGACTTACTTATTTTATAATGAATTTTTAAAATTAACATCTATATGCATAGCGAAACCTGTATTACTTGTTCTTTTGTCCTTATTCTGTGTTCCTGCATTTACATGAACCTCAGCCACACACAGCCATAGTGCTATATGCTCCTTTTGCTTCTTTTTCTTTTAAATGATTTGCAGACTCTGCTCAGGTGGTACCTCCATGTTGGTTTGGAACTTTACAACACGATCATCTACCTCTGGACTTTCAGAAGATACTGCATGATTCTGTAGATTAATAAGTTAACAGCAGCGCCCGTATCGAGGGGATTTTCAAGATGGCTTATAAGTCATTTTCTTAATTTAAATCAGTCATGATGAAACATAAATATGCAACATCTGTCTGGCTCAAAATGATTTTTTCTAAGAACTACTCAATACAGGAAAAAACAACTTTCAGATATTTCTTGAAAGAATCTTGGGGGTAAAAAAGCGAAACAAACCACTGCAGCTTTTTACTCACTCCAAACAATGATTATACCTGGTTAACTGAGAAACTCTACTAATTTCAGGCCTTGGACAACACCGAGAAATTTTACAGGCTATCTCTCTGTCAGTAATGTTTTTCTTACCCCTGTTAGAGCCTGCCCAAATTCAGCTACACACATTTCTAAATGTACCAGATCTTAACGTGCACTATGGAAATTGTTAGAAGTACATCAATTAGATTCTCCAGTAACTGTATTATGTGAGTGTGCTTCTCCATCAGGACACAAGACAAGAGAAAGACATGCCTGGAAAGACCTTCCCTACTTATTTGACACTGCTGTGCCCGCACGGTCTTGTAGTTGGTGTCCAAAAGGAGAAAGTTTCTAGCCATTAGAGAGATGAACAAAAAAAGGATGATGGAAAACGTGTTGGAGAACACACACACACAAAAGAAAAAAGGAAGTGAAATAGGCTGAAGATACCAGGAACCTAAGAAGAAGTAGGGAAGACAGAGGCGGGGAGGGTATGCAGAGGCTGAGGAAGAAGAATAAACAACAGAAGTGATGAGAAGCAGATATATGTTATGCAGAAGGGAAAGGTATGGTGGACCTAAACAGCAACTTACTCCTTCTAGAGCCTAGATTCAGTGCAGGCTGTTAAAAAACATCTGCTACCCAGTTAATGACAGACGATCCCACTTTCTAAACTATTTCCATCTTCTTCAAAAATCATGGTTGTGCCCAAGAACACAGCACCTCATTTGAAAAACAGAGTGTTATTGGGAATAAAAGAAACAAGGTAGCACTGAAGAGACTTTGACATGATTTGACTATACAAGTGAAAAAAGAACCTACTGACAAACCATTTATCCTTAGCAGGTTGCTATTCTGCCATTTTGAGGTTTTATAAATTTTCCATTATGTTCTTCCTTCCAGCAGACCTTTGTAAGTTAGCTTTGCCTTTGTGTTTTTCCTTCCTTTGGTTAAGTAGATTAATAATGGCTTTAATATTCTCACATTTAACCAGCTAGGAAGTTATTTCATTAAAACCAGAAGCAAAGAAAAACTGACAGCCTTCCACCAGAACAGAGTGCCTTCAAAAATATTTTTCAATTCTATTCTCTCTCTCAAAAGACAAAGCAAAAAAAATAAAAATCACTCTGGTATTAAAGGTGTACTCTGAAGGCAGAGCATAACAAAGGCAGCAGTTTAGAATGACTTATTTAAGAACAAAAAAATCTTTCTTACATTCAAGAGACAAATTGTAAAATGTAATCTAGAAGAGAAACTTATTTTAAACAGAACTTCATAATCCACAGATGGGTAAACAATGTTGCTCCTTCAAAGAGAAGTATCTTACAATTTGAGATTAAAATGGATCAGAATCTATACTTTTTGTTTCAGTTGAAACATAATATCCAAAATGTTTAAAATTATGCAATGAAATTATTTCTGTTCTGACTGAAAGAGCAATAACTGGACTGTTTCTGAAAGAGACTGAGGGCTGGGCAGCAGGCGATTGCTTCTAACATCTTCTTTATTAGTGAAGAGTTTACACTGTGCTACATGCTCTGATTTCAGTTTGAAAACATACATGTGACAAATTTGGCAGATAAGACAGTGATTTTATTTAAAGTTCCCATTAAGTCAGAAATATATTATTGTGGAGATAGTAAAAAACAGATTGAAAAAGAACCTACAATAAATCCTAGTTTCAAAATCTAGATATAAAGACAACAGGGGCACAACAGAATCAAGAAAGCTCCCTCCTCTTCCATTATTTCCCAAATTCTTCATGTGTAAAATCTCACCCTGTCTTCTCTCTCTTGGATAATTTAAGTACTACAGTTGGCAATAATAAATTCTTACCTTGGACAGTGCTTCATCGTGCACAACTGTATTGGTTGTTAAAAGTACAAGAACTGTCTGGAGCAATTTCAATTCTTCAAGACTATTTTCCATAAGTTGCCAGAGCATATTAATAATGTTTCCTGCTGCAGCCTACAAAGAAATAATTTTTTTGCCAACAATTAAGATGTTTGCATACTGGTATATCATGTGTACATGTGTTAGAATAGTACTCTTATAAACATATATCGTAACTGAATTTGCCTGTTTGTCTATACCACATTAAGAACATAAAGCCAATTTCATTGTCACAAACTTCCCAAAATATTTTTAAAGAACTGACAGCAGAAGTCTTTTAATGTGCAGTTTGAAGTGTGTACTTCATTTTCTACTTGGAAATATAGGAGACAGTACAAAGACATTTTAACCTCAAAATTTATTGATATCAGAGAAAGAACAGTGTAATTTAACATTATGCAAGCACAACTGAACGTATATTTTAACAGTGTCATTTTCACCAGCTTCTTTGCACACTATATATGCATTACCATAATATACAATGACATTTACAGCTGCAGGAAACGTGCATCCATTTTACCTTATTTTTAAAAGTAAAATGTAACAAAAATATACTACATAATGTTATCACAGAGTAAATTTTGTGCATACAACTTTAAGAATTTACGGATCATTACATGCTCTATTCCTGCAGTGTAAGAATGCAAATTAAGTGAGCTAGTTTGAATTCTCATGAATTTCCTTCTCAAGGTTACTAATGTTTCCTCATCTCTTTTTTCTTTATTTAAATGCCTAAAAAGGTTTGCTTTTAAAGCCAGCTATGAATAAAATATTTTCCGGACTACGTTCATTATAATATAAACATCTTCCTAAAAACAAGCATATGCCTTCACTTTGAGGGCTGTATTTCTCACACTGAAACAATTATGTATTTATATAGAGATTGGTCTTACCTCCGAAACAACTTCATGGGACATGAGCCTCTGTATGGCTGCTAGACACAGCTGAGTGATCTTTGGTTCCTTTGTTCCACAACCCATTAGAAAAGGCTGAACTACCTCTGAGCTGTTCTCTTTCAAAGCTTCCAAAAAGAGATACAGAAGCAGTCAATGATTAATGCTTTGAAGAATACAATGCAAAATTTGTTAATCGTACTTACTAACAAAAAGCAATTGCCGGTCTTGGAAATCTGGGATTTACTCTGGCACCACAGGGAAAAGGCAAGCGCAGACAGACAGTGGGCTGCCACAGCTCACTTCCACACTTACCCTAGCTGAGGCTCAAATCCCAAGCACCTTCAAGCACCCTTACACACTCAAATGATTTTTCTCTTTTCAAATCCAAAACGTCCACTTTGAGTCCATTTGGCTAGTAAAAGGCTGTAAGGTTCTGCCCACCCCAGAGCTTTCCCTGGCCTTGCAGCAGTGCCCAGCTTTATGTTGGTAGCCTCCTCCTCCTGCTCTGTTTCATCTCAGCGTTAAATTCCAAAGCAACACAAAGCAAGGCACGAAGATACACATCAAAGCACATGGAATGAAGGGGAATAGAATCACAGAATCATAGAATGGCTTGGGTTGGAAGGGACCTTAAAGATCTTCTAGTTCCAACTTCCTGCCACGGACAGGGATATCTCCCCCTAAAGCAGGTTGCTCAAAGCCCTAGCCTTGAACACTTCCAGGGATGGGGCAGCCACAACTTCTCTGGGCAAACTACTTCACTGTCTCACCACCCTCCCAGTAAAGAATTTCTGCCTAATATTTAATCAACACCCCCCCACCCTCAGTTTAAAATCATTATGTCTCATCCTATCACTACACTCC
>VXBJ01004226.1:168429-187331 GCA_013400055.1 Nycticryphes semicollaris
TTTCTTCTACTTCCCACCACAAACATAGAAAGTCAGCATTAGCATCACTGAAGAGACTAATGAAATTCTGAGGAATTATTTAAGTTTTGCTGAACTTGGTGTTTCTACTTTAAAAATACAGACAGAATAATATCCACAGTGCCTGAACCAACATACAAGGTGCTCAAATGAGCACAAAGTAACATGCAATATATCTTCAATATAATTAAAATGAGCAGTGCCAAATGCAGTTCTCCCTTATTTTAATTACATTAATTTAATGGTTAAAGTGTCTAAATTTCACGTCAATCCCCGTTCTTCTTCAGTTATAAACTCTCAGCTAATTAGGGGGGGTCTTGTCACAACAAATTGTTCCTATTAATTAATATGAAGGATTTGACACAGTCCAACTTCAATTACCTTCAAACTAAACCTCGTCACATCTACTGGCAATCAATTTGTTTCTTGCCAGGAACAACAAACTCTCAATCAAAGAAATATTAAGCCTGCTCACACACATGATATTCACAAACACTGTGTACTCTGCATGAAGAAGGAAAAAATTATTTCCAATATCATGTGTCCCAGTTGGTGGTTTCCATGCAATATTTATATAATATAGCATGTGTTTTTTAAAAACTAAGGTAAAATAAACCAACAACCACTTGTCTTTTTACTACTGCTCTGAATATAACACATAGTTTTTCTCCATGAGATATAGGAAGTTCTATGATTATCTGCATTATACTTTGGTTTCTAATTTAGAATTTCAATGCAAAGTTATTACAATTGAAAACTAATTACAGTGTACACATCCTACAAAAAAAAAAAAAAAAAAACAGTACTCCACTATATATGTAAAAAAGACCATACATCAACATTTACAAAAAATTCCTTCAGATTATCACAAATAACCAGTAGAAAAAATTGATACTATAAATAGTTATCTGGCTCTCTGCTTTACATCAATATAAAACTGTATTTGGTTTGCATCAATTTAACTTGACAAGGTGAAAGAGATATTATTAGATACTAAGTTTATAAGTTTACATCAATTTAAAATTACTATAGCACTCTCCAGGACACTGCTCCATTAGAAAAGGATCTTACAAAAACACCAATCGAGGAGATGGACAGCATCATACTGTGCATTTATGGGTATAAATATGATAATTTACTTTCACACAAATATAAGGTATCGTGTTTTTAAAGCAGTCACCACATTTTAAAGTAACATTATCAGTGTTTCTCTTGGCACCGCAGTTAACAGTAGACTAATGAGCAAGTTATCTCTTTAACTTTAAAAAGCAGCAAATACACATAATTCCTGTAACATAAAAAAACTCAAGACCAAAACCATCAGTCAATTAGATTTCCTATTCTGCTATTTTAATAACTGTGAAATGAATAGAAATAAAATGTCTCAGACACATGCTTGCCATTATTTGGTTTGTTTCATGTTTCTCCTGAAGCAACTACATCACCCTGCTTGGTGAGGGGAAATACTGATGAAGAACAGAAATTTACTCTCAGTGATAGCACATATTCAAATCAATCCCTTCTGAATACTTTGATTTTCCTTTAAACAAACTATCAATAATTCCACAGCAAAATTCAACAGGACCCTCCGGGCCCCATCATCTTTCTGCTCCCTTGGAACTTATCACATACTTGCTGATCATGTGGAAATCACCCTTCACAGAAATCAAAGTAAGATAAATAGAGAATTTACATTAAAAAAAAATAAATCAAAACACACATAGTGCCATTGCAGGTAAACTGAAAAGAAGCCTAGGCATAATATCTGCTTCCTGACCTCAAAGTTCCTCCCCCAAGGTACAGTCTAACAACATTCACAGCTCACCAAGAACCTCACCCTAAAGTTACCTTATAGACAGAGGCTCTCTGCACAAGAGAGACCGGGATGTGGAAACTTGTAGAGACTTTCAATCTCAGCTTTAAGAGTTTCTCAGATTCAAAACTCTTCCCCTCCTCATGGACTTTTCAGTCCTCAGTTCAAACAAGGAAGAATTTCAGCCTTCCTGTCATTAGATGCAACATGTAAATCTTCCAACTTTTTTGAAATTTTAACCCTTGTGTAGGGCTACAATCACCAATCAGGTACCGGAGACAGGTAATTTCAGCTCAGGCACTCAGCAAGCAAAGACTTAACTCACCCTTAAGTAGGATAAACATTTTCCAATAGCCAGGTAACATTTAAATCCCAGAGGTAAATTTCTCCATGTAAAATACATGCAGACAGACTAGAAGATCTCCAACTCTTAAATAGCATATGGAGGTATTAGGATAATCGGGGGATGCGATTCCACTACTTACTGGACACGGTAAAGGGAAGCCACCCATATCAGCAGCAGAGCAGTAAGCACACCTGAAAGGCACCAGTTCCTCAAACCTCTTGTTCAGGGACACCGTGAAAGGTCTCAAACCCAACTGCAGTGGATCAGCCTACATTACCAGAAAGATACCACTATAACTAACTCCATAATGATGATAATGTTGCCTGGCAGCCCAAGAATGGCCACAAGGAATAATGGCACGGCGTATGCTTCAACACGTAAACGCGTTATTATTTAGTGATTTACTTCTCAGAGGCAAAGACATTGTGGATCCCTGTTGCAATGCATCTGGATGGGCAAGCAAGGTATCAGAGCGGCAGCTGGGATGTGATCCGACAGCGCATCAGTTGTTCCACAGCAATCCCTACGGATTTGCCCTTACTGTAGAGTAAACGTGAAAGAGCTGCCTTTCTTTCATTGAAAAATAATAACAGTTAACTTTCCTTAAGGGAAAGACGCCACAAAATTCTAATCTCTAGTCTCTTTCTTACCAGTGATCCTTTTCTGAAAATAAAAAAATACACCCACTATTTTTAAAATTTAAAAAGGAGGGTTTTAAGAAAGTTTTAAAAAGGATCAGCTTGCTGATCTTCAATGAAACTGGTATCTTACAATTAGAACCAGAAGCCAGCAGCTTTTTTAACCAAAAATTATATACACACAGAAAGATATTTAATGTAACAGCTAGGCATTTGCTAATTTCTACTAAGGATTGACCTAACCTTAAATATACTTTTAAATTAACTTCTAAATGCAATACTATTGTTACCAAAAAGTAATAAAATAAAGAATTTTCACCCCTAATACTTTGAATGACCATTTGTGTTTTGATTGTATGTTCAGCGTAAATTGCTGTCTCTAGGGATACCAAAATTGCTGTGAGGTTTGCAGCTCTTACTACACAAGCTTCTGATTTCTCTCTTCTAAAAAGAAAAGCATTCAGGAACGTTTTCAGGAATGATGGTCTCTGTTGGTATTTACATTATATTGCTTGCCAACCTTTTATCAAGATTGGGTGAGAGAAATATATCATCTATGGTCCCTTCCACATCTATTACATGAAATAAAAAGAGCAATTTTGTTCTACTCATCATTATCTGCCTTTCCAACTGGAACACTAACCCTGTATCTAGTAGTTTAGCTAAGAGATCCTCCTGTCTACAGTTTCTCTTCATTGTTATTCTGGCTTGCTTTGCAAAAGCACATGCTGGACCATTACCGTACCGCTAAACTATTATTTGGAAAAGGACACACTCAGAAAAAGCTCCACACTAAATCAACCTCATGAAAGCACTCGAGTACACCACATTTGTGTGAAAAAGCACTGTACTTGCCTTCTGTATTTTTATCTTCTTCCCCAGGAGTACAATCCCTGCTCAGACCCTTCCCTTTTATATATACTCATTCTACCTGTGATTTAAACCGGTGAAATGCCAGTTCTGATCTGACAGCACTCTGCACTCACAGGGATTTATTATATTGAATGATTTAATGTATTTGGATTAGAGCTTGCTCACTTTCTACAGGCTTGGAGCAAAAGCCTACCAGCAGAGCCTCTGGGAATGGAGCATCACCTGCTGTAAAGGCAGACACTGGAAGGGAGAACACAAAACAAGAACTTAAATCAAGTGAACCCATACAAGCCCATACACCCAAGGGCCAATGACATCGAAAGGACACCCTTTATCAGGTACGGTGATGGGGGAAGGTTATTGATGACCACAAAGAGGCAAGTGCCACACACAGCTCAAGGGAGGGCAGGGAAGACCTTTCAGGGCACGACGGGCCACTTATCTTCGTGCCATTACCTGGAGAGGTTATGGAACAAATCCTCCTGGAAACATTTCTAGGCACATGCAGATCAAGAAGATTATTAGGAACAGCCAACGTGAATTTAGCATAAGTCTCACCAACCCAACTGCTTTCCACAATGAGATGATAGACTATGTGGGTCAGAGGAGAGCACTACATACTTCGCACCATGACTATAGCAAACCTTTTGATGCCGTCTGCAATTGTATCCTTATAGCCTAATTGGTGAGGTATGGACAACTCGACAGCAAATCGGGTGGAAGATCGGCTCAAAGGGTTATCACCAATGGCATGAAGGTGGCCAACTGCATGCTGAGCAAGCACATAGGCAGCAGGTGCCTATGTGCACCTTTATCTCTTTAGCTCTTGTGGGACTGCTGCTAGAACAGTTTGTCCAGTTTTAGCATCTCCAAGAAAGCCACTGATGTGCTGGGGCAAATCCAGTGGAGATCTATCAAAACAGTTGGGGGATGGAGAATAACAGATAAGGAGATGCTGCAAGAACTGTCCTCGTTCAGCCTGAAGGCAGCAAGACTAAAGGGAGGGATTGGTAATGTCCACAGCTTCCTAAAGGGAGGCTGTAGTGAATAAGAAGCAGTTTGCAATCACTGTTCAGATACGTGCTCCATCCTAGATATATGTATAAGTGGAGAAAGAAAGCAAAGAACACTGAATGCAATAATGCTCCTTTCAGATTCCTTCATATTCTGCAATTCCTTCACAAGTTTCTCACTGCAATTTTTTCTTCCACAGAATCTTAGTTATAACAGTAAAATAGCGCTGATTTTGTCACCATCACAAAACCTTCAATACAAAACCAGTTACAGTCTTCCAAATTTTTATGTGTGGAATGCGTGATTTATTTGAAATGTTGACCACCCTAATTAACTTTTTTTTTTAATCAAGAAAATAATGTATTTGCTGGTTTTGTTTGTATTAACTTCATTTAGCATGTAAAGACAAGAGATTGCAGACAGACCGTCACTCTCTACTTATATATAGTTTCTTCAGCGCTTCACACTTTACCCGAGTCAGAAGCAAAACCACTCTGGCTTATTCTACATCATGATCTACCTGTGCTCAATGAAGGAATTAAGTAGTCTATGTTTCTGGTCCCAACAACAGCTGAAAANGTGCATGGACATCTTGAGAGTGCCTACATCTACCATTAATGAATTTTGAGTGATCCATCAAGTACAACACTACTGATAAAGTCATGAAAATTGAGTCACTGAAATTAATGAAATGTAATTTCCAATACATACTTTTGCACAACAATCAATATTCTATATAAAAAAAAAAAAACNGATGTGACTCTACTCAAGGGTGGTGCCATTCTCAACTACCAGAGCTCCAAATGCTTTGAGGAAAACAAAAAAAAATAAAAGCATTAACTGATTCTATTATACACTTTCTCCGCTGATTCGAGATTTATGATATTGCAGCATTTGTATTTTAAAAACACACGATCTTGTTAATTTCCAGCTCTAGTGCAACTATATTAGTTGGCCTCTTAAATATTAAAAGTGCTCTTTTTTTTGACAGAAGTGACTATTCCTCTGGCCCATTAATCTTCTGAAATTGTCAGTCTGCAGTATCAGCAGCCAACTCAGAATCCTGAAGGTTAATCATCAATAATGCCAGCAGAGGTGTCAGTGTTGCTTAAATTGCTTCAGAGCTGTTGCCTCTGGAGGTACCTCGCTTCACACGAATGTGGAGGTAAAGATAATGAAATACAAATATTTAATATCAGGAGTTTTCATTTGACAATCAAAATATTATACCTCAGCTGGAAAAAACATCACACCTAAATCAACAAAATAAATCAGAATGAGTACCATAAAAAAACCCTGCATTATTCAACTGCACTGATGTAGACAGACAGGAAAAAGGACTTGATACAGAAGAAACACAGGCAATTAGCAACAAATTCTTAGATTATATTCCCATGGTCAGATAGAATCTGATGTACGTAGAATCAGGTAGATTCCAGATAGAATCAGGATGTACCCTNAAAAGCAAACCCAAAAAACCCCACCAACATCCTGTTTCAGAGCTTTAGGAGTTTTACACTTGAAGTTCAAACTAATTTTGCCTGCAGCTTGTTGATCAGAACAGATGGAACTCCCGAGGCTTTGCCACAACTACTATATTCAGAGTCACCCAGTCAGAGACAGCAGTGCCTGTTTGTGAGGCACCGGGTATAAAGAAACGACAGCCAAGAGTTTGGGCATCAATTGAGAACTGGAGTCACCAAGAAGTTCCAACTTCTGCTACAGGTTTCCTTTATAATCTTCAGGAAGCCATAGGAGGCAGAGGGAGATTAGATCAGATATTAAGATCCACAAATTTAAATATTTAGACTCCCATTACAATGGAGATTTAGTCTCTACTGAATGCTCCTTAATTCTTAAAGCCTCTCCATAAGCTAATTCAGCTGACTCTCTGGTAGGGGCTCAATACAGAGGTCTAAGCTTAGGCTTCTGTATGCCAGACAACTACATGCAGACAGCAGAAGACCCCATGCTCTTCTCGACCAGCTGCTGGAAGCCAAGGAAGAAACACTAACGTATCTCAAGTGGCAAAGATATCTAATGTGTACGTGACAAGAGTGAATCAATCCCCTGGCAACAAGATCATCTGAGCAGCTATCTGGCTCTGTACACAGTATTTCCATAACAAACCGAGCCTGCACAATCAATGGAGGGAGGTTAGACACCTTAATCCTGCACTGAAACCTAACTTGAAAAGTTTGCAGATAGACTGAGATAGAGAAAATTTTAGTCATTGCTTTTAATTCATTAAATTGCAAGGTATTACATGATGGAGAAATTGAGTCTATGTACATGGAGGTATTCAAAAGATGGGTTGACATAGTGCTTAGTGACACGGTTTAGTGGTGAGTTGGTTTTTTGTCAGTGTTAGGTTGATGGTTGGACTATATGATCTTAAAGGTCCCTTCCAACCTAGACAATTCTATGATTCTATGATGTGAATAATTTTTGAACACATGAGATTTCTTATCAAAGACTAAAATGATGACATGAAATTTAGGATTTATAATAAATCTTGAAATAGAATACACTTAAATAGATGACTGTCCCCTAGACACATAACATAAAAACATTAAGAAAACGTAATTTTGAAAAATACTACTGTACATAGATCAATACTGAATAAAAACCACTTAAAATTAATGGATTCCAAACATGCAGCTACCAGAGACAGCAATTGGTAAAGATCAGGAATTATGAAAGGAACTGCAGAAAATATTAGGGATCACCTGTTTCAAGTTAAAAGCTTAGCTACGGGTTGGCAACTAAAGAACGCTGCAGAATAATCTCCAGTCACATGCACAAAACACATGCTTGAGTGCAAGCTGCCGAAGTCCAAAAGTATGCATTTTACAGAGCATAGTTTCTCTATTTCAAAAGAACCTTTAAAATATTAGTTAAAGTGAACACACATCAAACAAAAAAACTCTACAGTATTTGCACCCTCCTGAACAAATGCTGTGAAGACTCGAAAATTAAACTACCTGTGAAGTTCAATGTAGGTTAAGTTCCCTGTAGGCTGTCAGAATTATTTAATCCATTTTATTTAAAAAATAAAGCAGGAACCCCCAAATTTTGCTTATTCCTACAGAAAATGGTCTATGTGCAAAGGTTCTTTGCCAGGTCCATTTCACTTGTCTTTTTACCACTAGAATAGCAAGAACACAGAGCTCTCGGGAACACTTCAATGCTAGTAATACATCAAGGGACTCAAATACCCAAATCACAAGGCATTTGGGCATGTAATTTTCTTTCTCAGCCTTCTCCAACTTGTGTACTGCACTATATTCAACAGGTTTTTTGAAATGTTGGTACTGCTACAGAACAAACAGCTACTAGTCACAGTTTGTTTTTTGGGGTTTTTTTAACTGTTCCATTAGGAATCCTAACTTGGAGATTACAAACCAAATTAACTGATCTGTATCTTTTTAACATACGTTTATGTTTTGCAATACATTCTCACACTTAGTTTCATACAGCTATACTCAGTGACACCAGGGAGGTTCCTTGAAAGAATAAGCTTCCCAACTAATGTTTTGGCATTAGCCCTAACGCGTGCTCAGGATCAGCATATCATTCCCAAAATGAGAGTGATTTAACCCAGGGGATGAAAACATCACGTACGTCACTCAGTGCTGACAGGAGAGGACTCCAAAGGAAGAAATGTATGAATAAAACCTGTGTTCACAGAACACAACAGACAGCCCCTCAGAAAGGGTATATCCTATCTCTTGGCTCAGCCAGCCCACACCACTCCTACTGTAATTAAGTAATGTAAAGTTTGCTTTATCCAGAAGTCAGTCAAATCTGGATTCTTAAACTTTTACCCAAAGAATTTTGTAAGGTTACCTGCCTGCAAGTAGAGTTATTTTTAAAAGAAGGGAAATAAGACTGCAAAGTTGGATTCTGTTCTTTTTTCCTAGATACAGCAAGTTAATTTACAATTAATTTACACAGTTTCAAAATTACGTCTGTAATCCAGAGGAATATGCAATTCAATAACTAGCTAACCAAAAGCAAGACTGCTCTTTCAAACAAAGATTTGGAAAAGAAACAGTACAGTGAGGCTATCAAAAGCTATCTTTCAGCAGTCTCAAGAGAGCGCTTCAACTGACCAAAATATTCAAAGCTAAAACTGTGCTGCTTTTCTAGGCTGAGGGAAGTTGAACAGCATTTCTTTCCCAGCCCTACTATTCCAAATTACGGCAGCAGCAAACAATCTAAAACATACAGACACCTGCAATCCATTAGACAACTGCTAAGCAGAGGGCACACCCCACCCCACGTCCGTGGGGCCAAGCAGATCCTGCCATGGGAGGATGCAGTCCCTGCCTGCCCCCTCCTACCAGCACAAGTGTGTCTGTACCTGTGCAGGGAGCTGCAGAAGAGTTGGGGTTTTTTTATGTTTTGGGTGTTTGGTTTTTTTAAAAAAAAAGCTCATTTTGCTATTACTGTTATTTAAAAAGTGAAGAAAAAACTTGAGTCAACATAGAAACTACAAACCTCCTAGAAAGCCGAGACTGGATCTGTGTAAACAAGGAGTTACATACGGCTGGAACTCAGGCTGAGAAGAACTTTTGGGTATATGCATTTTTCCTTTTAACTCCATTATCTCTGCTAGTTATAAATATTTTACCCTTGTATATCTAAGGTTACTTATGCAGTGAAATTATCTAACCAAATCAGACGCGACTCACAGAGCAGTCTTTTCATTCAGTAATAAGAAACAGCAGGTAACTTATTTAGCACACTAAACAAGTTGTGGTAAGACAAAATTCTTACTCCAGCTCGCTAAAGAGAGCACCACCAGCTTGCCACGTACCCAGCACAGCATCTCAAAACTCCGGTCACTAGCAGTTAAAAGAGTTTATAAAGCTCTGTGTGTGTGTGTTTGTGCTACGCGATTCAGTCCAGAGTCAGAAGCGTTACAATAACCCCTAGTCTGGAGCAAAATTTAGAGCCCACCATCTTAAAAACAAGAGAGTAATGACCCAGTAGTATTGCTTTCCAGAAGTAATACTGGATTACTCAAGACAACCTGAGCACGGCTGATATCTTTACCAAAGACTACTTCATCCTCTGTAATTTCAAGCTCCAAAAGATACTGTTTAATCTAGGCTTGCCCTAAGAGCTTCTACAGCCGCAGCTGGTGTCTGTTTTTCTAACTGGGAAATGGAAATATATTGTGAAAATACACATACATTTTTCAGTAATGTCATTCATATATCTGCCATAAACAGTTCTGACACTTCACAGACACAACCACCAAATCACTCCTATGTCATAGCATATAGCTTTCATGTTTAGTATTCTTCTGTAGTCCCTGCTGATCTGAGGAAATACCAAACAGAAAAACCACCCAGCAACAAACAGACATGGGTCTGAAGTCTAATAGTAACTAGTTCCCCACACCCTTAATAAAAATAAGTCTAGCACAGTAGTTAATCCCCAAACATCATCAAACCCACAGATTCTTTCCACAGCTCCCATTTCTCCATGTATTAAGTGGCACCACCTAGGAAAATCCTACTGAAGTATTATATGTTACACGGAGCAAAGACGAGGTGTGGGTTGCTTTGGGCCCAACAATACCTTCTGTTATTCCTTAGTTGAGAGCTCTAACTAAAGGGGAGGAAGTTTGCCACATATTTGTGTCATTAAGTTTAACTTTGGGAAAAACTCAGTCATTTCAGTGTTTCTTAACAGATTATTAATATGCTCGTAAGTATCTAAAGGGTGGGTTGAAGGAGGATGGAGCCAGACTCTTCTCAGTGGTTCCCAGTGACAGGACAAGGGGCAATGGGCACAAACTGGAACACAGGAAGTTCCATTCAAATATGAGGAAAAACTTCTTTACAGTGAGGGTGACAGAGCACTGGAACAGGCTGCCCAGGGAGGTTGTGGAATCCCCTTCTCTGGAGACCTTCAAGACCAGCCTGGATGCAGTCCTGAGTGATGTGGTCTATGCAAACCTGCTTCAGCAGGGGAGTTGGACTAGAAGATCTCTAGAGGTCCCTCCCAACTCTGACAAGTCCATGATTCCATGATTATCAGCAAAACACTCAGAATCCACTGTTGTAACTGTCTGGACTTACAACTACGTGATTTCCACATAAATGTGACCTACTAAGAAAACTTTACAGACTCAGAAGTAATAGAAAACATACGAGGTGAAAGTGCTTATAACAGTGAAGAGTTCAAGTTCCATCTCCAGTAAAGGTCTAAGACCTTACTTGCAGCTCCTAACTGAGGATAAGGTCTAAATCTCACAGACTGTGGGATCCCACAGTCAGCTGTCCCCTTCTTTGCTGCATCCACCACACTCCCCCACCCCTCCAAAAAAAATTATAAAGGTCTTCAGATGTCATCTACTTGCCTATTCAAAGAATGATTTAATATTGCTTTGGTTGCTCTGTACCTTGTAGATATAGCATTAGTTTGTAGTAACACATGCATTAGAAGGATCTTAAAAAGTGGAAACTAAAACTATTTCATTTAAAAAACAAAACAAAAATTAGGTTCTATTTTTCTGATCCTACTGCTTTCTATCTCCTTACAGTATTGATTAAAACAAGATTTGCTCAAATTAATCATTTGAGCATCAAGTAGAATGGAGAACTGAACTACAACTTTTATCAGCAGAAAACCTACCAGTAAAATCTATTTCTCAGAATTTTAACAGTATTAATATCAAAATTAAAGCAAAAAAAAAAAACCCAACCAGAAGAGAGATGTCATTTTAGAAATGGCTGATGATACCAAATAGCTGTGAGCAAAACTTTAGATTATGTCGGAAGCTGGAAAGATTATTAGAAGCCGTTTACCTTCAGAAAGTACCTATCAAATCTGATTGCTACAACACAGCCCATAGCTATTCATTCAGACTAAGAGTTTTTCAATAGCTTTATCACAGTATGATAAGTTTCTTAAGTGACATGGAAGCATACACATCAGCTGCAAGATAAACTCATAAATTACACTGCATGTGGTAGTGAAGAGGATAGTCTAATTACACTGCAAGTGAAAAAGTGAGAGCGTAGTAAGAATTTGCTTTAAAAAGCCTGTGTTTAAACATGGTTTAAAAAGCTAGTTTGTTCCAAATCAGCAAAAAGAACATGCTGCTCCTCTGATAACTCCAGCAAATCTAATCATGATCAGGTCAAATGCATGCAATTAAAATACCTGCTTAGCAGTTGAGATTTGACAGAAAATGAGACCCATTTCCTTTAAAACCAAAATGAAAAAGATGGCTTCCAGAAGTGAGGGAGGAAGTTCATTTCCTGTGACTGTATCACACATTCCTGCGACTGTATCACACATCCTCCTGGAGGACCGCTTTCACCTCAAACCTCTCTCTCTGTGAGAGCCCACAAGTCACAGCGGAAAGAGTCCCACCTCTTTATAAATGCCTTCCAGTACTATTCCATAAACTTACCCAAACTCCAGACAACTGTGAAAAACTTTGTTAAGTATTTTTGATGAAGCTATGCAAATCGCTGTCAAGATGCAAAAGGGAACAACACACAAGTTGTACTTACCCAAGACTAAGATAAAAATGCTGAACAAGTATCAAGAACTACACATGCAGTAGTTACTCTAACCTTCAGCATGGCAAATATAATGAAGCATTACTAAAAATATTATCTGAAGAACTATGCTGCCCATCTCCTTTGTAAATCTGGAAGAAAATAAACACTGACACCGTGGGGAAACTTGTTCAGAGACCAAAGAACTTACTCAGAGCCCCACAGCACTACCGAGGAGAAACTGAAAGTGTTACCCCCGCCTCCTTCCAAAAGACACACACAGATCTCTGTTCAGCTGACTGCAACTTTGTCTTATTTACGTAGGACCACACACACATTTCTCAGAACTGATCACAACTTTCTCTTGCTTTCCTGTGACTGCACACAATTTCTTAAACACACCGGCTTTCCTCTGCAACCTACAATCATATGTAACACGCTCTGCTACAGTGTGTTGCTTCACACCTCTCTGAAGAAACACAGTCATTAGCTTCAATTCATCTGTTAAAGCATATAATACTTCATACTACATTAAGTGTGCCATCGCTTTATTGGAACGAAAGTCACATTACATACGTAATTCCTTTTGTCCAAACTCACAGAGGTTTTTACCATATTTTCCCAGGTATCTTTCTGGTTCTGCAGCTTAATCTGAGTTAATATATTAGTATTTTTCCTCCCACTATTGCATAGGAAAAATGTGGGGATTTTTTAAAAAGTCAAGTGGCAAACTACCAATAGGGAAAAAGTTAAACTGACTGTGCAAACACACTAGAGAAACACAGAGTTAAAATGTATAGTTTAAATTAGAGAGAAAAATTCTGATTGCCCTTCAATTAAAGTAAACCTGCTCATCGAGATTACCGAGGTCTCTCAAATCGCACACAGAGTAAACTGAGGTTTGAAAAATAAAACATACGATCCTACTGGCATGAGTTTATTGATGGAATTTTTGAAAAGGCAGGAAAAAGTAACCAAAACCTACGGCTCCCTCAAGCTTCCCCGGCTGTGACCATTCCCCATTGGAAAGCCACGTAACCCCACCACCGACCACCGGCCACCCGCACCGCTCACGCCGAGAAATAAGGCAGAAATAGCGAAGGCCGACCCCCTGAGCCGCGCTCCAGCCAGCCTGTGGGCTGCTTACGCGGGTGGGACACGGACCCCACGGGAGACCTGCGAGGCCCCGTACCCCCGGGCGGGTTTGGGCGGTGGGAGATGCCGAGCCAAACTCTGGTCCTTCTCCCTGGGGTTGCCCCTATCAACAGATGATCTCTCTCCCCAGCCCCGCTCGCTGGCCCGGCCCGGCCTCGGTAACGCGCTAAAAACAACGACCCACGAGCAAACGCGACCGGCCAAGCGACGTCTGGGTACAAGCAGCGCTCGGCGACTCGCGGCCATGAGGACGGACCTCAGGGAGAGCGGCAGCGGGCTGAAGGAACGCCACCGGCCGCCTCCGCTCCGACCGGGCCCTGTGGCCACAGACGCCCCTCCGGAGCGGTGTCCAGCGCCCGGCCTGACCCGACCCGACTCGGCTCATCCCACCCCTCACCTCCTTGACAGGGGGGAATTTTTTCCGGCACTCCAGGCTGAGGCCCCGCAGGTCTCCCTGCATGTTTTCCAGCAGCTTCTTCACCGCTTCGGGGCTGCTGGTCCCGGACATGGCGGCGGCGGCAGTGCCGCCGGGCCGGTCCCGGGCCGGGCGCTGTTCCGAGCGGGCAGGAGGGCAGCGCCTCTCGCTCCGCGACCCCGGTCGACACGTCTGCGCCCGCCACCGGAACCCGTCAGCCGCGGCCCCGGCCCCTTCCCCGCCACCGCCCCCCTCCCCTGCTCCCACAATCCCGGGCGCTGCCAGCGCCGCGCGTCAGGGCTGCTTCCGCACACACGGCCCGGGGGCGGGGAGAGCGGCGGCTCGCCGGGAGGCGGCACCCGGCCACAGCCTGCCGACCCGAGCTGGGCCGGAGCCGGGGAGCGTTGCGCCTTCTCCCGCCGTGTCGCTGAAACCGCGCCGGGCCGGCATTGAAGGAGGGCGGGAAGCAGCGCTGGGTCCCGGGTCGAGGGGGCAGCTCCACGGCGGGGTGGGCATGGAACACGTAGACTGCGGCTTCGGTGAAGGGTAGCCAGGGACGGGGGCGGTGAAGATCCTCAGCCTTGCCGTAGGTACCCCGAAGGTGGCCCTCAGCGGCCAGCACCCGGCTGGAGAAGTCCCCTGTCGCCGAGTCCGGGTCTCGGAGGGGAGGTCGGCGCTGGGTAGGGCTTAAAACACCGAACAGTGGGGCTGTCTGTCGTGTTTTCCTTGTGAATTGTGAAGTTCTTTACTTTCTTCTGGAGGAGGGAAGGTTTGTGCCTTTCGCGACACCTGCGTGTGTGCACAATTTCCCGTGGTTTTCTCCAGGCGAAGGCAGGGTGAACCCTTCATTGTTTAAGATAAAACACGGGGGGGAAACAAGGCGACAAGGGTGGTCAGGTCCTGGTTACCTTCCTTGTCACCAGGAGCTGCTCCGCAGTGTCCCTCTGAAATCCGAAAGCTTTCCAACCTGCTGTTCTTAATCCATTTCAAAAGCGGGCACCCCAATAACCTGCAGAAGATGTTCAGCCAGTACCTGCTGCTTGTGGTAACGCTCCTTGGCTGACTTCAGCCACGGCAAAAGCTTCCCTCCCTTCGAGGACACTATTCGTTGTTGAACAGTTAATATTTCACAGAGGTTTTGGTCTCTACGGTAATTATTTTTGCATATTCTGGTTGCTGTAAATGCTGTGCTGCCATCGCTGCCTACCTGTAATGCAGCATGGTTCTATTGCCCTTACGTAAATCCAAGGAGTTGGAAAACATTCTTGAGTTTCCAGTCTGTAGTTCTTAAACTTGGGAATCTTGAAAAAAAAAAAAAATTATGAAGAATCAGAACAGAGAAAAAATTTTTACTTTTACTGACAAATAATTTTATTTTAAATAGTGGCTTTTTCTTCAGACTTTCCTGGAAGTCTTCAGTCTTACTCAGAATGTTCTAAGATTTCTGTTTCTCTTTTTGTGTGTGCATGTCCTGTAATGAAAAAGGGAAAAGAACTCATAAATTTGAGCAGACCTACTTATATGTTGGGGTTCATTTACATTGCAAATCATATAGTAAATGGGCTCCCACTGCCAGAGTATTGTACACTGCACCTGTACACATGAATCTTTAGGTGTGTTTTCTGAGTCAAAAAATGCAGGATTGCTTTCTGAGTAATTTATTACTTTTAAGACTGGTATGTGTGTTCTCAAAAGCTTTGATTTTTATATGCTTACTTTAAAAAAAAAAAAAAAATAAAGAACAAACCCACACCAACACACAAGACTGTTGTCTGCAGCAGAACTATTTACGTGCTTAGCTGTTTTCCTAAAGACTTTGCGGTCTAAGTGCTTGCATTCTAGGCTTCAGTCCCAATGGCAGTTCACAGAGCTATCCAAATACCTTCCTAAGAAACATGGATGATTTGCTAGGAGAATGAGTCAATCAATTATTGACCACGTGTAGGTATTTCTTAGGGAAGCTTTAACAGTTTACTTCCTTATTGTTGTTTGGGTTTTTCCACCTATTTGTTATATTGGTGGTTCCTGACTCTACTTGTCTGCCTAAACTAAAACAAATTAGATTTCTTGTGAAATGAGGGTCAGTGAACTGTTCTGTAACACTGCCTTTCTTACAAAAATGGAGCAAGTAGTTTGGATAGAAGTTGCCTTCTGTGACATCTTGAGTTAAAACATTCTATCTGTCATTATCCCTGTAGTCAAAATGAGGAATATGAGGAAAACTGTCATATGGCCATATTTCCCTGTTAACAGTGGTGAGACAAGTAGGAAGAATTGAAATTAGTCACATCTAAAACAAGCAGATTAGTATGTATTGGATTGTATGTACATACTCATTTCCTGCAAATCCTGCTGTTTTGTGTAACCAAAGAAGACTACTGTAAATACTCAGTTTGGACAGGGGCCTAGATCTAGATTGTGAATGCTTGATAAGTTATATGAAGGACAGAGGATGGGATTTTTAATCAAAACCATAGCAGCAAATTTGTCCTCACAGAGTAATGTCAACTTCTGACGTGAAAGTACTGAGGAAGTAGCCAATTACTGGATTTGGATAAAATTGACATCTTGTTGCTGTAGAATTTTTTTTGTTAAAGATTGTGTAAAAATATTGTAAAAATACTTAAGAAGAGCAGTGATAATTATTTTGGAATGTAAACTATTATACCTCTCAGGAACAAAGGGTTTTTGTTTTGTATTGTTTGTGTTGTAATTTATACTGTTTGTGTAAAATTGTATTTTCTTGAGAAAAAGCAGATTATTTCATTATGTTAATCATTTTTAACTTGTTAATTTGTACCTGCTGATTGTCTTTTCTTATTCCACACGTGTAGTGGCATAGAACAGGGAGCATGTTATGGCCTTTCCATATTTGTAACAGCTTGATAGCAACCCTGCCACCTCTATTAAATGTAACATATGCTATTTTTTTAAAACTTATTCCTGGCTGACGTTCCACCCTGTTCACTAATCTCGGTTTTCTCAGTGCTCTGTTTTGTAGATCAGGGGGAAAAAAAGGACCATATGCTACTCCTCTCACAAGCAAAAAATAATAACATTCTTGATTCTTGAAATAATATTGTCTTCTTATTACATTACAGAATCTTCCATGTAATAGTCTGTTGAATTGCATGAAAAAAACACGTTTCACTGCAGCTCTTTAGTTGTCTGTCTGATGCCCAGTGTTTAGCTTTCAGTCATCCACTCTCCTCTCTGCAGATTGTCAGCACCCTGCTTTAGCTGTATCAGACAAAATTTGACTTACAATGGTAATAGTAGCCAACTCACAGTACTGGATTGCAAAATTAATCTTAGAATACTCTGATGGTGTATTTTGAATAATATCGCTTCTTTGACTTTTGAATAATTCTGCTTCTAAAATTGAGATTATTGTGACTTGTTAATATCATATAATTTCTGGTTTTGTACATTGTGACACTTTTTGAACCAAGCAGAGCATTTGTGAATTTGGCAAGACCTGCTGTAACTCAGAATCTTAGGAAATTTGGTATAGAATTGCTTTAATAAGCAACATATCTATTAATTAAAAGGGATGTTTAGGTTAAGTGCAGTCTCCTGATGGCCATTCTGGGTTTGATACTTAAATCCCAGTGACTTAGCTTAAAATTTGTTCTGTTTGTGTACATCACTTTACCATTTATGTTTATTGTACGTATCTTTCCAACTACTGGCTTTGACACTCCGTCTGCTCAAGATTGCCAGCCAAACCCAGCAAGAGTGCTCAGGAGTTTGGAAATGAATCATACAAGTGGTTGAAGAATTGAAGACTCTCAAATCTGCTGAATAGGGGAATTGGGAACTCTACGTGCCTGAATCTCATGTGTGTCTCTAGAACACAAGATAGTCTTTCTTATTGTTTTGAGGTAGACTTTTTGTAAACGTAAAATATTTCTTAGTTATGCTAAACCACAGCTGTTAAACTATTTAAACTAGCCAGGATTATTTTAGGTGACACTGATTTGATTGTCAATGTGACTTACTGTAGTTGCAGTTCATTGCAATAGATACTATTGCCTGTACTCTAACCCTGAGTAAGAGTGCTTGCCCGTCTTTTGGAGTGTTTTAAATGCTTCAGTTTCAATTCAAGTTGCTTTTGAGTCAGAAAGTGGAGCAGCGTCTGTGGACATCTCCGAGGGCACATTTTGACTAGCAAGCTGAAAATGGTACTTAGATGTTGAGCTAACTTTGTATTGCGCTGCAATGATTATATTATTATTTGCTTTGTTATTAAATTATGTGTTATTTTGTAATGGACAGTGGGTGATTGAAATCGTTCCCTATAGCTTTATGGCCCTAATTACCGGCAAAAATGCTCAGGAGACCTATTGTGATTCATTAAATTACCTCTTGGAACCAGTGTTCATGTTCATGCCAAATGATGTGCGTCAGTCCTTTTGATTTGATTAAACATGGGATAGCATTCGGCTGTATTAATTTGAGGTGTTTACTCCTAGTTCTAGTCCATGCTGACAGCTGTGTGCAGATGCAGGCTTTGAATGTGAGAACAGGGCTTTCTTGCCACCTTATTCAGGAACAAAAATATCTGATTTCACTGCAGCAAAGAACTGGTTTCATGCCGCTGAGAAGAATCGTGGCTTTTCCTCTGAGTTTGCTTTGCTAACACTCCTGCATACCTCCGTAACTGATACAGATCTATACACAGTAATAGTACTAAAAAACTTCAGGATATGAAATATCATCAGTTGTGTGGTCAGACAAAAGTGTTTGCAGACATCTCTGGTGGGTTTTTTTCCACTGCAGAGGTAAGAGTCAACGATGGAGAGAATTTTGCCTTGGTGCATTGAACATAGATACTGATATTGAAAGGCAACGTTAAATTTTAAATTAAAAGACAGCATGGGGTGGATTAATACAAAATACTTCCCTTAGTCCTGAATAAAAACCTATGTGTTATATTGGTCTGACTAAACACGAGGAATCCTTATGCACATGCTTTACTATGTGAACTCTTCAAAAGCTCCCTAAATTGTGGACACAAAAAATGGGGCAAAATAGTATTTCTCTTGAAGCCACAAATGGGTTAAAAGCAGAAGTAATAACCTTCCCTTCTAGTGCCTGGGAT
>VXBJ01004226.1:187376-205521 GCA_013400055.1 Nycticryphes semicollaris
TTTTTTTTTTTTTTTTATTTAATGGGATGGAAGCTAAACCCTTGTTCCTTTAGGACGTGGCTGTATGGGGAAGTTAGATCTACCAGCAAACTGAAAAACACTTAATTTTCCAGCATGAGCTCCGTGTCTTGTGAATTTAGCCTGTGTTCCTTTTTGCATAGGTGTGAGCATGGGTTTATACAGCAGCATACATTTTGCTTGTATATTTGCATGTTAATACCCATTTATTCTGTTGAGTCAACTAAAAAGTAATCTCAGCTGTTGTCTGTCAGTGAATCATCCTCTTTGTCGTTAGCAAACTATCAGTAATTGCATCACATTACCTTTGAGGTCGCTCACAAAAAATGTAAAGTAGCAATGCCCAAAATGTCAGACCTGTGACATGTACTGGTGTCATGGTTTCAGCAAAGATCCCCTGTTGAGTTACAGTATGATCCATTAAGGGCACACACACAAATCTCTCAACCAGAGGCTTAGATGCTTCCATGACTCTTGTGTAACCAGTCAGCAAATCTGGTTTCCCAATTTTTCCTGCTTGAATCTTGTCCAAACAGATTCTCAAAGCAGTGGGTTGTGGGGGTTTGTTTGTTTGTTTGTTCGAGTACTGGTACCAGTACCCTTTCGAGTACTGGTAATTGAATCAGCTGAATCTGTTAGCTTCTTTCCTGAAAAAGAACTGCTGTCTGCTGCTTGAATTAATTTATTGCTGTTTCAGAGCCCACAGTGTAGCAACAGACAAACCAATACGTGATATTCACAAAATCTTAGCAGCTCCCATACCCTTCATACTTAAAACTGGGCATGAGTCAGGACAGATTCAGTAACAGGAAGTACGTGGCCGGCCTGGGAAACAACCCTTACTCTGTGCATTAAACTGAATCTGTCTTTCATTGCCTTATACAATAAATAGTATTTATTACATAATGGAATTATTATCTATTCAGGCAGCACCTGTGATTTTTCCCTGCGTGGTATGCATTCATGATATGCTGGTTTTCTGCCAAGTGTAGGAAATACCAAAACTATGATGGAGATTTTACTTGGCAGTTGTTTAAATTGAAAAACCCTCTGCTGACCGTTCCCACCACCGTCTTAAGGATTAGCACAGCCATGGGGGCACGGGCGGAGGATGGAGAAACTTCAGCGACGTTGCACTTCTGATTAAAAATTCCTGCTGTCTTCATGTCCGTTATTAGGAGTTTTGGGTTAGAAATGAAGGCACAGATGTGTTGAAGCAAAATAATTGTGATTCTAGGCACTGTTCTTTGATCCAGAGCTCTTGCAGTGGACAGTGGATCCACTGCAGTCTCAGGAGAAGTCTTTTCCTGAGTATCTCTTTCTGACTGCAGGATGCATAACATAAAAATGCCTGTCAAGAATGTCAGAAATATGCACTGTGCTGCAGTCTGTTTATTTTGCTGTGCTCTCAGGTATTTGCCAAAAACGTCCCTACATCTTTTTAGTAATTTCCTTTTTATCTCTTCTTCATCTTCTACGAAAATCATGGAAATACTTCTAAACACCTAGTAGCCTACAGACAATCTATTAATCAGAAAGCAACACCAGAGAGGAGAAGGGTGTTCCCCTGTGTGAAAAATAATTCTTTTTGGCTGCTGCAGCAGAGAGGAAGAGCTGCTGGATGCTTCCCCCAGGCTCTGGTGAATCCTTCTTTAAGATAATCGCTCCAGATTGCAGCCCTGGGGCTGCCAAGTGATACCATTACTATGGGAGAGTTTCCATCGACTGAATGGATGTCAGGTCCTTTGCAGTAGGCATGGCCTCTGTCTACACATCAGGCATTGCAGTCTATCTATAAAATGCAGAAATTAGTTATAAAAATAGATCCACTCACTATACTCACATAATTAGCACGGAGGCCGGCGTGCTACATGGGTCTAAAATGATACTCACGCTGACATGGCTCCGCTGCTGGCTTGACCAGCTTCACTTGCAGCTTTCATTTTCTAGGTTCACCTCAGCCTAGCAAAGACTCGGGATGGCCGGGAACTTCTGAGAGCCTCCAGCACAACTGTTCTCAAAAATAACTGAAGCGTGACCACTCCATCATTTTACATGTGGTTCTTTCTATAAAGCATGAAGTTTAGAGATTTCTTACGTAAAAGCTCCTGGTGAAGAACCGTTTGATACAGAGGCCTGGATTTACTTTCTGTGTTGTGCTCATCTTTGTTGCTTTATGAAGATTATAGACCTCTATAGAAATCTAGTTGTCAGGAGCCAAATGCTTTCCTTCATAGTAAAATGACTGTACAGATCATCTCCACGTGGGAATATGTGTTCCCAGTAAAGCAGGGCTGTACCATACCATCCCATGCTATATATCTACACCCTGGGTCACGTGCAAGCTGGTACGTCCATATCCAAGGATGAGTATATGTGGCAATTTCAGAATTAATACCAGTATTTTGGGAGCATTTCTAGAAGTTGTATCCAGTGTTTCACAAATGGGAGCCCCTTTCTGGAACCCATTTGCAGGGTGCAGTGGATGAGCTTGTCCGCCTCCTCATGCCAGTGCGTGGATGTGCTCTTGGCCGACCGCTGGCTGGGGCATAGGAAATTCCAGGTCAGAACCCTGGCTGTTCCAGCTGAGCCCTGAGCCCTGGAGCTACTGAATGGATCATTTAAGCGGGATGTGAAACTTGTTCAGCCAGTCTGAGACCTTGTTTCCCTTTGGCAGCATGGTCATCAGTAGATTCCTCTGGCTGTTTATTTCTAGGGGCCTTACTTCCCTGCTCCAGTCTTAATGAGCAAAACCATGCCATGATCCAAGAAGATTTAATAAACAATTTAATTATGAAATTAGCAGTTAAAACATATTAAGTATTAGCAAATTCTTTACCAAATGGCTGTGCTCCTGACTAGTTCAGCTGCACTTTGTCATTGGGGATTTAAATATCCCCGGGCTTGAATGTTTTATTTGTTGGAGTAAAGATCATAGAAAGCCAGGACCAGCCTTACTGAAAGTTACAGTAGGGTTTCAAAGAACTTGACACTTCAATGGGTTGTTTTTTTGGTTTTTTTTTTGCCCCTTCAGGACATTTGGAGCCTTCCTTTCTAAATCTGTTCCTCGACATTATTGACACATCTGCTTTCAAGACATTTTCCAATACTTGGATGCATAAATGATTAGGTGAGGACATGTGTCAAAAAATAGTATGGCTCTTCTATTAATGGCTTATTAAAAGTGTCCTACTAATGTGCTAGAATTGCCTCTAGGTTGTTTCCATTCTACTGGCTTTCTCTATCTTTCACTAAGAAGTTAGATCCATTGCTAGGAACTAAATTACTTTCGTTTTCTTTCCTGACAAGGCAACCCACATCTTCCAAAGGTTTTAATTCTCAGCTGCTTGTTAGTGATTTTTGCAGTATTTGGGGTTTTTTTTCCCTAAAAAAACAAAGGAGTCTGCTTTTTTTTTTGAATGTATTTGAAATTCTCTACCACCTCTGCATTAGTATCCTAAGCTACTTTCTCATGACATTCATCTTTTCTATTGGTGCAGCATAGGCTTTTCTGTACTCCTGTCCTTCTCTTAGCTGTGATTCATCATTTTTGCATACATTCACAGTTCTACACAATTTCTTCCTCTTTGCCATCAGTTCTATTGCTTTTGTGTAGAGTCACATTGGATTACTTGATGTGTTTGCTCTGGAATGGAGTATGAAAACGTAAATCTTAAATCTGGTTTGTTTCTCTTTATTTTTAACTGCACATTTGTTCACAGAAGTTTTGAGAAGATTTTTATTGGTTAAATAAATTAAGTTTGTATGTCTATGTAGGCTTTTTATTTCACAGAAAGAGTATCTTGTCTGTCAAATTGTAATAATGTTGTCAAATTCTACTGAGAAAATGAGGACATTATAATCCATCACATTTGATATTAAAGAAGCAATTTAAGTCATAAAAATGAGCTTTCTAAATTACTATCTCAGGCTGAGCCTGATGCTAACCAAACAGCAACCCAAAGACCACAGAGGGTAACTAAAGGCTTCCCATAGTAAGTAGTTCTACAAGCTTTTTTGATTTATCTTTAAATCTGGGCCACCTTATCTCAAAAATATTAGAGAAATGTCTACAGTTACATTTCCTGAAGACAACTTGTAAGGCATTATTTCCTATACCAAAATCAACACGTATATCTAATTTCCTCTAATTGTGCAAAAATAACTTAATTCAACAATTCAAGATATTTTATGAAGAAAGTTCTGCTGTCTCCATCCCATCAGTTGATTGTGATTATTGTGTATTATAAGCATCAGAAATCTGAATATTTTTCTTATGATCAAAACTTTTCCAGTGACTTTATCATCCAACTGTAGCTCATTGATCTAAAATGTTCACAACATTTTTTTTAAATCAAGAATTTGGAAAGCCAAAAAATTTTAGTTTATAAATTATTTTATTTTACAGTAAAATCCAGAACCATTCACATAGCAGGGCCAGAAACTCATTGGTGGCAGAGAACTTTTTAGAAGTAAAGGTGTGAAAATCAAACTGCTGTCCCTGCCGGCTTCTGAGGAATGTGTCTGAATCTGGGTCTCAGCTCTACAGATTGTATTTAGGATCCACGTTGTTATTCAGGACATCAGTCTCACCAAATAAATATGTTATTTAGACACTGCCTTTAATTCATTGAGGAGCTATTGGGTAATGCAAAATTAGTCAACATGACTAATGTATTTTATTTGATTTGGTACGGGCGACTATCAAGTGGCAATGCTGTGTAACTTCCATGGACCTGTTCACTTGCAGCTGAATGATACTGGGGTTTATGGAAGCTGCTGCTTCCCCACTGGAATGGGGGGAGCAGGACTCAAATAGGATCCAAATGCCTTTCCCTCTTACTCAGAAAATTGCCCAAGGCAACCAGTCCCGTACGAGCAGACCTAAACTCTGTATTTTGTAGCACTGAGAAACAAAAGTCTGAGCTGAGCTGGCAGAAGGGATGCTCTTTGTATTTGTTTTTAATAGGTGTAGATGACACAGAGTCAGTAATTACTTTCCTTTCTGTTTGCAGACTTTCTCCTCAGCTGAGAGACACACTCGCATTCACACAACACCCACGGCACAATTAAGTATTTTATAGCACTGGCAGATGTTGGAAACAAGCGTAGCTCATCTGAATTCTTTCCAGACACCCTTCGTTGTGTTCTGGATAGTGCCTTGATGCCCCCAGAGCCAGCTGCAGACCTCATTTCAGTTGCAACATACATAGGTTTTAATATTTGTTAATGAGGAACTGTGCATTTTTCAACAGGGGCACATCTGAACCAGTCACTGGGCTTTGACACGAATTGCCACAGAAAAGCAGGGGGTGCTCTTTCAGCATCACAAAGAAAGAAGGAAAAGGGAAATGAGTGTTTTGGTTTAGGTGGTAACTGGCGGGAAGTGTTACCTTGAGGAAATGGCAATAAACTGAAGAGTTCAGGCAGGATTTGGAATGGTTTCATGAACTTCATCTGGTAGTAGCTGTGGTGCAGAAAGGGAAAAAAACGCAATCATATCGTTTGCTACCCTGAAACAAGAGCATGGGCTTCATCCCCATATTAATGATTCAAGCCTCTATTCAAAACTTTTAAGCAAGTGGTGCCATTAGGTCTGAAGAGGGAGGAACATTCCTCTGAAGGGAACAGGGTGTTTCTGGATTCACAGATCGCAAAGCCGAGGCAGATGGCTCAGACTAAGTCTTCATCCTGGCAGGGGAAGGGCCACTGCATGTCCCAGCTGCCTCCTTCTTTAGCCCAGGGATGCCACCCAGCCTAGAGTTAACACAGCACCCACCGCTTGCCTCTGCTGGTTGTTCCACTGGGATCAACCTTCTCCTTGTTAGAAGGCAATAGCAGAAAAAAATTCCCCATGCCTCTGTGTTTTCAGATCGTCTGGTTTCAGTTCTGAATGGCTAGTTCTTTGACTGTTTCTCTCCCCTCCAATATCCCCTGCAAAGAGTTATTTCCCCTCCTGTAACGTATTGGGCACAAATTGAGGCACTTTGGGGCAGTCTTTCTGAGAAAACAATTTATATCTGCTGCTGCAAATGTATTTACACTGGGGCTGGAACTTTTTTTTTTATGCTATCTCCCAGGTTACAATCTGAATTTTTCAAAGGTAGTAACTCAAATAGTGTATTTTACGGGGATCCTCTCGTATCCAAGGACAAGTTCTTACACCACTGTTTCATATTCGCAGCTCGTGCTGAATTGCTTGTCCATCAGGGCTACACAAGATTTAGGGGTACTTAATACTCTTCACCCTCTGTAGCTATGAGCTGAGTATTTCATGCACCGAATACATGCATTCATTCATTTAAGACCAAACACCACTACCTTCTCCAGTAACACCCCTTATTCCACAGTGATTCCCTAACAAAAACTATTTTGAGATTGTTGGCCTGTTCCTAAACTTTGGATTGGGTGATATTGCCTAACACTCATGTTTTGATGAGAGTAATGCGATACTTAGGTGATAATAAGTGCCAAGCACTTAAATAATTCCAGGTGCATCTAAATTGTAATCTCTATCAACTCTCTTTTTCAATTACTCTCTCCCTCAAATAACAAAACCTACTTTTCCTAAAGCCGTACTGATGTGAATTCCTTATTTGATTCTCTTTTTCCTTTGAGTCCTGTATCAGCTTTTGAAGTATTTGACCCAGGATGACTGTTAACACTACCCGGCACATTGTAACCCAGTTCACTCCCTAGTTAATGGGATAATTGGTCATAAATTTATCACATTTGGACTCTTCCAGGGTTGCCATTCTACCTCAAGATTTAATTTCTTTTCGGTAAGACAGGTCTCTCCGCCTGCCTCAGGGGCATTGCAGAGCCTGCAATGTTGGAATGAAGGAATTGGAACTGTTTTCACAATTAGTTTACCACCCCCCCTCCCCAATCTCTCCCGCTAAGGAAAAAGAATTAAAAAAATATGAAGAGAGCAATTTGCCCACAGACTAAGAATATGCCTGTTCTATCAAATTTAGCTTTTATAGTAATTGTTTCACTATGCTAATAGTGATTTTTTTATTTGTCAAAGTACTAATACTCAGAAACAACGAGAAACTAAGCCCTAAAATTGCCAAGTCTGACATCAAAGGCGGCATAATTTTTGAGGAGAACTGGTGGGTTCGCCAATTAATTTCTTTGCCTGCCATAATGACTTCCCTACAAGGAATTCAAAACTCTTAGAAAACTAAGTTGCTGCACTGCATAACACAGCACGAACTCACTGGGGAAGCAGGGAGGAGCTTGCAGCCTTCCCAGCAGCAACTCACTGTAGGTGCAAGGAGGTGTTTCTACATCACCTGGCAGAGCGATACCTGGCAGCTTTTCTCGTCTGTCATCTCCACCGTGAGTTGCAAACTTCGCTCTGGTGTGCCAGGAAGGCAGGCAGGACTGTAATTTAAGTGGATGATAGATCAGGCAACCAATCTGCACCAAAGCATCCAGAAGGCTGTCTGAAGCCAGCTGAAACACAGAGGTGCTGGGCAGCATCTCTTCACCTCTCCTTCCCTCCCAGCCAGGCTTGACACCAACGTGCTGCCATCACAAAATCCCTGACTGGAGTCCCCGGAAATCGCGAGCCGTCTTCTGTCTCCTACTCTGCGCTGTTTCTGTGACTCTCCCATTAACAAGGTGAACTGTGTCTTACCATTTTGGGGTTACTTAACAGCCATCAAAAAGCTCACTGCTGGTGTAACTGAAAAAAGCAAGGGCGCCGTAGGGCTTTATCAGACTTAATTTATAAGAAGAGACATCAGGACCCTCTTTCTTCTCTTTTTAAATGACTAGTTGAACCACAATAACTTTTGACAGACACTGTAAAGAATCATATGCTTTCTGTAGTTTTAATTTTAAGCATGTCCACACACACTGGAAGAATTATCATCTCTCGTGTGTGAATATATAATAGTTTCATGAAACTCACAACTCAGCTGAATTCCCGGAAACCTTTCAGACAGTCATATGGAAACGGTACAGATTTTTCCATCTGATTAGGAAGCATATAAACTCAGTGCGTGTCATCTTGGAAGCCACGTTAGCAATAACAACAACCACAAAAATAAAATTAGAAACTATGTCATTTTTTCCTCACTGTTACTTTGATCAATACGCTTTTAAACACTCTCTGGATGATCCGGCACTTAGTAGGTAAGTACGTTCCTTCAAACATAAGAACCCATATATATATATGTATATGTGTGTGCATCTACACTCACATTATATATGCATTTTCAAAGGGAAGAATGAAGCGCGTCAGACGACTGAGTTACCAGCTATTAAAGCTCTGTTCCACAAACTCCACAGTGAGGCTTTGATAAGTCAAACCAGATCCTTTACTCCTTCCTGATTTTACCAAGCAAGTTCCAGGCCAACACGAGGTGGGAAAATCAATGACTGTGCGGGTGTGTGTGGGGCTGTGGGTGTGTGTGTGTTTGAATATTCAAAGAGCTGATCCCTTCACACATAAACCCCATCTCTCAAGTGCTCCGATTAAAGCAAGTTAAACTCACAAGCTAAATAGTACCTCGCTTCGTATTGGGTTCCCGTGTTCCACACTGAAATACAAAGTTTTAAGCCAAAAAGCTTCTGTAATTCCCTCCCCAGTATCCGTTTGTCTAATCTTAAATGCATTGCCTCATTTCACCAACCATCTCAATTAGTATCTTTCTGTTTGATTAATTATTGTTACAGCATTACTTTTAAAAACCAAGCAATAGGGGTTTTTTTATGACATAAACCGATTTTTTGGCAGCCTTATAGCATCTTTTCAACAACAGGAGAGGATCCTTTTAATATTATCCTATCTTCTAACAATGTTATCAATCTTATTCTGTGGTGGCCATTCAACAGCCGTTTTGTAACTGAAGTTTCAGAGGAAGCCTACCCATTACACAAACGCTGTGGGAAAAGAATTTGTAAGAAAATGGAAGACTAAATAAGGCCTTGAATAGCTTTATTGAAATCTGTATAAATAAACATGCGCATTTCAAATGTAAACCCAAGTGAACTCAAGTGCAGACAAAATTTTAACCTCTGTCATGCAGGAGGTTAGTTTACATTTAAAAAAAAAGAAACAAAAAAAACCAAAAAACCAAACAAACCTCAAAGCAGCTTTAAAATACCAGGATGAAACACCAGTTTTAATATCAAGGTATAAAGCAAAGCCATGTCCAACATACCTCATTTATATCCTGGTCAAATGCAATTTTTTAAACTTTTAAATGCTAACATAAATAAATAATTTACCAAAATGTGCACTCACAGAGTGAACTTTTATTTACAATACACAATTTATAACCTATTGTATTTGATTAGTTCAAGTGAAGAACATCATACTTTTTGCTTTTATCTGCTTTTTTTTTTTTTTTAATTATTTGAACAGTGGGACACGAAGCAATTCTCCAGGTAGTAGATATGTGAAGTGTGCCCCTGCACTGAAGAGCCCCTCTCAAAGGCAGTATTGTATACAAACCAACAATACATTCTTCCGACTAGATCAAAGGGAAAGCAGCAAATTAAAAAAAAGAAAAAAAAAAGAAATGTTTCCAACTGCCACACTTATTTTGGCATCCTGGACCCCTGAACGCAGTTAACTAAAACCCAATTCAAAGTTTGTACGCCTTAGATACTGTACAGGTTCTGCCTTGAACATGCAAACACCAATTCTCTTACAGTGAGTTACCTTGTCAGATGCGCGGTAAGGCTGTGGTGAATTCCATCAGGAACACACAAAGAAAATTACCAGGCCTACCTTTAAAGTCCTTTTGTTCTTAAACAACTTAAAGGCAGGTTATATTGAAAAATTTCTCATCTAAGCCCGATACACAGTCATTACTAGGGATACAGGATACTATTAACTCTGACCCTATTACAGAGTAGTTTGCAAGCTGTCAAACTACAAAAACTGGGGAGAAGAGAACTTACAGCACAGTTTTAAATTTTGGACTGACACCAGATTAAAATTATGCATGTCTTATAAGCAAGATGACAGGAATTACGTCTGCAGAGTAGATTCCAACAAGCAACAAAGGATACTTACATTTAATTGAAAAATCTTTCTGTTAATGCAGCATGAAATCCAGAACCTGTTCCACAGCAGCAGTAAGATGAACATAATATTCTGGATGCTCAACTATATCACAAAAGGTTAAAACACCTTTTCAAGCTATTTCTTCTATTGTGACCGAATTAAGAAAAAAAAAAAAAAAGTAATTCATTTTTAGGGAAAAACAAAAATTTGCTGTTTCAAGAAAACTACTGCTTATATATTTATGACATTTTTACTTGTAGTCTGTGTGACAGCCTAAGGAACATGTACATATTCATCCAGAAATGAGACTTGGCAGTAGTATTCTTGCAGTACTAAGAAAATATATGTCAGAAGTCCACAGATTTAACATTTCAGTTATTAACTCACATCCAAACCAAAAGAAAACATAATCCATCAGAACAGCAGCAGAAAACTTAAAAGGGGTTTATTTGTGATTTCCTATATATAGCTTGTGAATACAAGACTGTAAATGCATTAGAGACAATTTCTGTTTAAGTTTTTATTGTTTCACTTCAAGTACTGCACATGTTAAAATGTAATAAAGATTTACATTCTGTTATCTGAAATTCCCCATCTCAGATTTTTATTCTTAATTTGGTGGGCAATTTCACTCTTCCGATAGGGATCCCCGGGAAGAAAGTCTCTTTTATGGCTTTATGTTCTTCCATTAGTTAGTGTGCATACAATTTTCGTTTTCTATATCATTATCATTCTCATTGCTGTCTTCATCGCTTTCTAGTGGGATGCCTGTGGCAGCTGAAGCACCTTGTTTAGTTTCCCGGTCAAGAGGGAAAAAGCCAGTTCCACTGATCGTGTCCTGCCTCTGGTAGAAGAGCACGTACGCTGCTTTGGACTGTGAAAGAGAGAAGTGTAATATGCTCACGAGGCTCCAGACAAAACATTCACAACCCAAGATATCCTTTTCCCCCCCCCCTTTTTTTTTTTAAGTCTACAAGGTAAAATTACAAAGAAATCCAAAGCTCTCATGTAAGTTTTGTACTGCCCTTAGAAAGAACACAAACTACCACCTACAATTACTGCCAGGTTCAGGATTTACTCTTCATTTTCCTTCCCTTCAGAAGGAAACACCATCAACACTCCCAGTTTTAGAAACATAAAAGGTACTTGCCACTATTTGGTCCTCACATGCATTGGACACACTACTGTCATCAAAGTAGTACCATTTTCCATCATCCTTATTTTTTGCAAAAGCAGTATCTAGGACAAAGAAGTACAATGACTGAGGACTTTGTATCTTCAGAGATGTAATACAAGCAGTTCCTACACTCTGTTACTGTCAAACACTTGACATTTAACTACACTAAACCCTATTGTCACTATTTGACTCACACTGTCACAAGTAAAGAAAGCTTAACCAGTAACATTCCCCTTCTAAAGAGAAGGTATAGTGAGAAAAGACAATTAAATGAACAAAAACCCTCAGTCACTTTTTCATTTTTCTCTCTTCTCTCACGGAGATGTGCCATCTACAAAACTGCAGACAAATAGGACAAAGTCAGTTCTAAGAGTACAGTAGCTCCTATGGGGCTCTTACATTTTCCCTTTTCAAAATACGCATGGCTACAAGTATGAAAGAACCTACAATTATGCTTGAAAGCTCATTTCAAGTAGATTTTTGTGTTTGAATACACATGAAAGCATTTTAAGGTAATGAAAATATTGTCCCTTGGCCCATAAAAAATGGCACCGATTCAAAGCTGTTAGTACTTAAATAAAAACAAACATGGAAAGGAAGCTGACACGTAGAATGATGATAATTTGAAATCAACTTACAATGCCCTCCTCCCATTCCTCCATAGTGGTTGGATACAGCAATCAAGTTGTAGCGGCAAGGCCCTGCATTGGGATTAATAAGGAACTCTGACATGTCCAAGTCGCTGTTTAAAAAAACACAAACCAAACACACACAAAAAAGAACAACCAAAAGAAGGTCATGTTAATAACACTTTTAACCATTTCGCATTTTGGTGGTCTTTTAAGCCCTTTACTTAACATTCCTTACAAAAACCACACACCAGACTATGCTGACAGTGCATTTCTTTTTCTCGGTGAGGAGTGGAACAGGAACCAGTAATCTTGGCCAAAATTATTGATGGAGTTCTTTCACACCTTTCTACTATTATTTTTCCAAGTTCATACCTTTCACCTACACGCATTTTGTCATCAGTGTTCACTGGATCCACACATGGAAGCTGAGAACAAAACCATTTTACGTAATTGCTGGATCAAACGTGTGCCCTAGTCGTGCAAATTTTTACACTTCTAGCACCAAGATATTTAGGTTTCTTACCTTATTGGAAAGTCAACCAATGTATCCAACTTGTCCCTCATGTATCTGCTGTAGGAAAAGCGCTTTAGATGAACTACCAGTACGGGGGGCAGCGACCACAAGTCTAACTTCTTGGTAGCCTGCTGATGTTCTTTACAGTTTGGACAATACCTAAAAGAAAACAAAATGTATCAATTTTAAGTAACTGCAGTCTGTATGTATGTTAAAATATATTACCATAGAGAAAGCCAGTATGAGGGAAGGAACTGAATGAGCGAAAGCTGAAACACACACACACACACAGAGGTTCCATCCTCTGCCATTGATATTCCTTCCAGTTTAAAATGTGAGGTGCCAGTGTGTAAGTGTGCTCGTAGTGGAGCTCGAGAGCATTTTAAACACAAAAGTAGCAACCCTCAATATAGGATTCTACAGTAGCCCATGTATCTTTAGTTAAAACACAACTTCCCGACATTTTATGAAAAAAGACGAAACATGATGAAAATACTTCAGGAAAACTGCCTATATAAACAGCCATAAATAACAGACCACTGTGGTTCTTCCAAGTTTCAATTTCCAAATTTGTCCATCTCACCTACCACTAAAACCAGGTAACGGTGACTACTGGCACATGAAAGAACTCCTTACTAAAAAAACCTGCCTCCTTAGCAGGCAAGTACTAAACAGGCTGTGACAGGTATTTCTGTTCCCTGCAGCATGTACTTGACTCTTGCAAGAGCTAAAGCTCAGGGAAGAAGGTAAGAAAGAACAACACATGGAAGCAACTCTTCTGTGGTCAACGCATACTCTACATCCTGGTATCTAACTAGTAAAGATCTAGGAAAAAAAGGGATGAGTCCTAATTATGAAAGACTGCGCAGGTGTCTTTGCATAGCAACATCAGATTAAGACAAGAAATTGTAACTGTAGAGGACAAATTGAGAACTGTAAGGACAGGCGTAATTGAAGAACCGTTTTCCCAGTTGGCTTAGTCTATCTGGAATACAAACAGCACTGGACGAGGGATGATGAGCTCTTGTAAGATTAGACCTGTGGAGACCCAACAACTGAAGAAAGAATGTGATTAATGACCTCTGGTGAGATTTATCTACTAGTAACTACTTGACATCCACAGTAATTGTATTTTGTAGTTGAAATACTCTGCGTAAAATGTGCTGCAAAAATGGAAGCACTTCACCATACTTGAGATACACGGTATATTGGTCTGCCCAGTGTCCAGTTGTCCAGCCAACCCAGAAAAAAACCCATGAAAATTTGTAAGTCAGCCACCTCCTCTGCCCAAATAAAGGAGAATCTCTGGTGACAAAATTTGGAAGTCTCCAAAACTTTTAAGTATTCACAAAAGAAAGAGTGGCAGACCCTCTTTTCAAACTTAACTCTGAGCTTCACGTGTTGATAAAGGATCCCTATCTGCTAGAACATTTCTGGAGAAGGATCTTATGGGAACATCCTATAATTGTGACTATCCAGGTATGATTCCAAATCATAATTTGGAGGAACCATGAATCAGAATGAAAGTTTCTGCCAAAAACTTAATGGTTGGAACATGAATTTGACAGATTCTACTCACTACAGACATCCCCCACCCCACAAACCCTTTGTTTAAGCGCCTCCCCCTATTTCATATATCAATCCAAGGCAAGTTATATATTTGCATAAAAAACCTTCAGTATGAACCCACCTTTCTAATGTCTGAAAGGAACATTTGTTTAAACCACTGCACTGGATTTGGCACAGTAATGCTGATTGACTGTGGAGCCCAGCTCACAGACTAGAATATTTTACGGATCTACTCTTCCTCCTAATTCGGAATGCATGAGCTGTCTCCCCCACAGCTACAACCTTCTCTATGTGGTAACAATTTTAGTTAAGCAATGGATCAGACTAGAGAAAATTTTGAGAGTTTTAAACTACGCTTGAAATGACAAGATTGAAAATACCATTAAGAAATCAAATAGGTATCTCTGTTCAAGTGTGATTTTGATTATTTGTTGAGAAATACACCATGGAACGTAATTTTAATTTTTTGTCCTTACCATGGGTCTTCAGCACCAAGTTTTTCCTTTGTTGTGAACAGCTCAATGCAGTCTTTTAATTTCACAAAAGGCTTTTTGGGAGGCTTATATTCCACACTTTCATGTTTTTCAAAATCCTAAAGAGAAGTATTTCTTGAGTTAAGAGAACAAATGAAACAAAACTCATTTTAGTGATGTCGTCTTACTACAAACAGTAACTACAAAGCTCCTATATATGGAAAAACTGATCAGAAACCATTCAAGCTAAAAGTTTTCACAGCTTCAGATTTACTTCCAAGTTAGCAGACCTCAGATTTGCTTATTACTTAAATGTGTAAATGAAGTTTATTTATGACAACATATTTACCACAAATCATGTGAAAAAAAAAAGATGTAGCTGCTTCTTTGAAAGACTTACAATCTCTTATGTCATATTAATTAAGCTGTATTTTTCACACTGAAGTTTTATTAGTCTTGGAAAATGGAGCAACATAAACAGCTTACCTCTGCTGCACTATCATCAAAGTATCTCTTCTTCAATTCAGGATCCCAATCCAAAGCAAGGAAAGATCTTTCTAAGATTAAAAATATGTTTTCTCTTAATATTATTTCTTGCTCTACATGAAATTGTATTAACTTTGGGGCACTCTGCTAGCATGAATTTAAGATGAAAAATTGAGGCACAAAATTTCTGCCTTTTTAAGAGTTAATCACAGTAACAAATGAATTATTTATACAAAAGTTAATATTGGAAAAAAGATACATCAGCAGAGAGAGAGAACAAAACAGTAGTCTATGGAAGTGGAGTCAGAAAAAAGTTTCAGAACAGAATGTTGCCCAACCTGTTCCCCATCACTTACCATCAAGCCTGGGTTGCCTATCATCAAATCTAATATGCCTGGTATCATCTTTGATGTAGTTTATGTCAGTATTGCCTAAATTATTGAACTGGAATGTAAACAAGCGCTTTTTGTGTCCCGTGAGCGGTTGACCTTTGCAAGTATCCTCGGTACATAATCCATTTTCAGAGTCATTATCACCTCCAACTGAGTCTTCTGACTGGCTGTTTTCATTCTCTGAAGGAAGTTCCTGATCCTGACTGGATTCGTCATCTTGTTCATCCGTTTCCATTTCACCTAAAATCATCAGAAGAATAAGTAGGAAGAAACGAGGTAAAATAACAACAACTGAAAGACACTACAGAATTAACTTCAGTTTCAAACTGAAAACAAGTTCAGATATTCCAGTCTTACTTGGAGATCCTTCTTCATGTATTCCATTTGGGCCATTACCATTGATACCATGGTCCTTACAGCAATGTAGGGATCCTTCAGTGTCTTCACTTTCAGTACAAGTTTTCACATATCGGCTAAAACCAACAAATTAAAGCAATAGTTAGAATCAATGGAATTTATATATTCACATTGTTCAAGCCAGATAATTAAACGATTACAGCAATCCTGCACTCCTTCCTCATTTATTGAGAATTAATGATTTTATTGCCTAACATGTCTACCGTTACGGGCACATCTGAAATTCTGCTCATTATGACCTTACATCTTGGGCACTTATTTAATTTTATACAACTTGATTCTTGCTATTAGTCTCTCTTCAGAAATCACTTATTTAACTGTTTATTGACCACACTTTGTTACACAAATAATATATGGGTTCACTTACAGGATGAAGTTACACCAGCAGAAAATGAAGCATAAATTTAAACTGGAGGTTATATGATTCTAATTTTTTCCACGTGATGATACATATTATAGTCCAGTTTCAGAAAGTGTCTACCATGTAGTAGTTTCACAACATAAATTAGTATATAAGCTTGTATGATAGACACAGGAGGTATAACCATAGCAGAATAATTGGCAAAACATTTCCATTTCACCAAGCCCTAACAAAAAGCTACATATACAGCAGAATTAATTCCCCTAAACTGACAATACAGATTGACTCTCTACTGTCTTCTCAAATAATTTTTGGGTGACGCCATGGTACCAACAAAGATCAGATTCAAATCCATGCTAGTTCACATCTGAAGTGGCTACAGTTCTAGATTTAATATATTTAACAGAAAGCAAATAAAAGACCAAGTACTCAAATCCAATCAGTTTGTTAGCAATGCATGTAAAAATAAGCACCTACTGATTCCAACTATTAGCAATGTTCATAACAAAGGCGTTTTTCTTTAAACAATAGCCATACCACATTCTTAGCAGCAGCAGGTTATACAATTTATCTTCAGTATTGTTTCTAGGCACTGCTATGAGAAAAGGTTGACCAAACAGTGAAGAACCACTATGGCTGTAGCTAGTATGCCTGCACTTTTCCCTTAAACAAACAGGAATTATAACTTGTTCTGTATCTTCTGTCCTGTTGATAGCAATTTCAAATCTAGAAGAAAAACAATCAGAAATACAAAGGATAACTGTCATTTAAAAGGCTATAAAGAGGAAAAATTTAAAAATATCCCCTCCCCACCAAGATTTGTCTTTACCTTATGTCTAGGTTTTAATCTTTTGCAAGTAACTAAAACTGCAAAGAGACATGAAAAGTGTTGTCTGTACTTACACATAAATGTCATCACGTTCCATAATACTACTAAGATTTTCATCCATGCCAAATATCCTGTGGAACCTGTGATTGTATATATCAGTAACAATCATCTAAAAAGAAAACGGAGTATACATCATTAAATCAGGTCCAATATGCATTAAAATGTTGATTGTTATGCTTCATAGAAGAAATCACTCTTACCTTATCTGCAGCAACACCAGACAAATTTGACAATGCTGTGCAAAGATCCAATATATTTCCAATTTTGGGAACAACTACTTTGTACTACAAAAAAAAAAATATAAAATACCACTTTAATTTCTTAAGAGAACAAACACACATGAGAAAAAACCCAAACAATTTATCATATATTCAGCACACTTCTTTCAGATCCTTGAACTTAAGGCATAAAGAATGTAAATCAACTAACACAAACTCTGACAGCTGCTAAAAATGTCTAAGTTGTGAAGATTACTACTACAAACGCACACACTTTGAATACTTCAATTATTAGTTTACCCAATGCTTTTTTTAAAATGCTATTTTACTTTCTCCATAAGAAGACTAACAGCACCAATTGCTTAGATTTATACTTCAACAGCACCCACTTAAATACTTAAATAGTATGCATGTTATTGACTAGATTTTTAAGTTTGGAATACAACACAAATTGTTTATAAAGATATAAACACTGAATTCTGATTTCACATGCAGGGAGAGAGCCTGATAATTAACAGTCAAAGAAAATCTTTCCATGGCTCCCCTTAGTGCAGTACACCTGCAGTTTGTAATGGAACTCCACACAGGGCTTCATGTGTTATTTGCATAATAAATACAGGATTCATTAAAAATAAGGTATTATAAATTTGTAATTAAATGCCAAGTACAGCATATGTTTGGTATCTCTTTAAGTCTTACAGCTATTTAGACTCACAAAAGCTCTACTGAACTTGTACACTTCCCAAACTCTATTCATTCCATCTCACGTGTCATACAGGGTCATCTTCAACCACTGCGCGTCCCTTGTGATCTCAGAAATAATGAAATTTTGAGCCCCAGCTGTTCTGGTTTGAGGTAAAACAAACCAATTCTCTGTTCAGTTATTTCACTTTTTTAGCTGGGCCTCTTCTAACTAAACTCTGAAATTAAAAGCATATTGTTCAGAAAACTGTTCACTCTCACAGCGATAAG
>VXBJ01004226.1:205952-225708 GCA_013400055.1 Nycticryphes semicollaris
ACTTTTTTAGCTGGGCCTCTTCTAACTAAACTCTGAAATTAAGAGCATATTGTTCAGAAAACTGTTCACTCTAAGACCTGATTATACCAAGGCATGGTGTGCAGAGAGGCCCTTGCTTATACTTACTGATATAACAATCAAGGTCAGGGAATTTCGTTATTTGCCCCATTGGAGGGTTGGAAGTGGAAAAGCGCAGAGGGGTCACACCTCTGGGGAAGAGTGGAGAGAACAGGTGACCCAAAACTAGGGTATTGCATTCCATCCACATCACACTCAGTAAAAAAGCTNATCCTGGGTGCTTGATATGGTTTTGTCTATATTGTATACTTTTTTCCCTTTTTAATTTTTAGTTTTTCTTTTTATTATTTATTGTTTTATTATTATTTATATTTTCATTAAAGTAGGTTAGCTTTTTTTTCTTAACTCCTAAATCTCTTCATTCTCTTCCTCTCCTCTCTTTTTCTTAGAGGGGGGAGGGAGGGGCCATCATCTATCTTTCTGATTGGTCAAAACCACGACACAGGCTCATCTCCCACCAGTTAATACATGTCCCGTTATCTTTGACTCTTCTAACTCACATTGCCTTTGAGAACACTCCCTTGCGCCTCCTACTTTCCTTCTTACACTACTCTGATTTCAGGCTTTAAAGCCTTTTAGCAAGTGTGTCTTCAACTGCTTGTGTCATTTATTTCACCTACCCTTGCTTAGCCTGTAAAGTGCAGCTAGAACCATTTAATCGTGACTTTGTTACCACAGTCTGTGTACATTGTTTCATGCCATTCTAAGGTATGTAATATCACCCTTCCTAAAAAAAGTCAAAAGAGATACTCATTACAGAGAAATCTCATCTGAATTTATTTCTTTCCACTACTAAGTGACAGCACAAAAGAATTCACAACTACCTGATCTATGTCATCATGGGGGGTTTTGCACTGTTTATTTATTACCAGTATTTGCCTTTTGAGGCTAAGAAACTGCGAAATTAAGTCTGGATTAAGTGGATATGTATTTTTTTTATAACCATACAAATTTATTACAGCAACACTGAAATAAAAAAATAAGGACAGCATACATTTTAAAGATTAAGAAGCCTTATTAATACAACCGTAAAGAAATTACCAAAATCTTCCTTGAAACTGAGAGTAATATAGGAAGGTTTGTATAGTCTTCCCCAGGTTTTCTGAGTGTGGCTTTGGAATACACACCAAAACCATGAAGGTTGTTGGATTTGCTACTGTACTTATAAATTTTAAAAAACTATAAAGGAACTCAGGTTCACTGCTTATGCCACACGAATCAGGAATTTTGTACATAAACTAATAAGCTTACCTGCATAGGCTTTGCAAGTGGATCCATTCTAACTAGATAAACTTCCAGAGTGCGTTCTTTTTTCATGGGTAATGGAAGTGTCAAGTAACAAAAGGGGTCAAAGGTTACAGATATCTTAGCACATTCAGGACAAACTAGGGTGGACTTAAAAAGGCCATGAAATATATCTACAATGATGGAATCATTTCTTTTTAAATGGTTTTCCCAGGCTTCTTCGGCAACCACCTGTAATTAAAGCACAACCTGGGTTATGACATAGTAGAAAGAAATGATTATGAGTAAAAGAACTTCATAGAACATTCTTAGTTACACCTAAACATAGACATCTCAATCCAAAGAACCCTGTAAGACCTGTTACTACTATCAGGATTGCAGGTTAGAAGATGCATGCTTTTCCTAGGACAAAGGTTCTGTCAGTCTAATTACATCATCTGAGAGAGACTTCAAGTGGTTTGGGGAAGACATAAGCAAATAAAACTCAAAACTCTATCTGAAGTAACTCATAACAATGGAAGTTATCTATATGCCTGTAGCTCAACGCTAGAAGAGTTTCCCTACAGTAAGAGCACTGCAGAGAGAGAGAATGCTGCATCCTGTAGATATGAGAATAAAAGAAAAACAGAATGGAAATTATTTCTCCAACTGAACTCAGTACTGAATTGAAAATAAAGGTCTTAACAAAGCCTTAACACCCTTCCACCTCATAATTGTCTTCCAAATAAAGAGAAATATACACAGGTAAACAAGATCTCCATTTTATGACCTTGGCTTATTTTCTGAAATCTCTTCCAGAAAAAGCAACACATTACCAGTGTCCCAACTTCTCAGTGCACAATCACGTGGAGGTATCTTACAATATACAGCCTTGAATAAAACGAAGACGATCGACACCAAAAACCCTACCTTGTCTGGTCTCCCATCTGCATCCTTCAGCTGAATGTAAGGCTTTTTCCTAATTCGATTCAAATCCTCATGTAATCCATCCAACAGGAAAGCCAGTAGCTCTTGACAATCTTGTTGCTGATAACCAGAAAATTGCGGGGCAAATCGTCCCACTTGTGTCTAAGAAGAGTAAGTACCTTAATTAATTCCAAGATGCTGCAGCAAGGTTGAAATGGTAAAACTTTATGAAGTTATAAAAACTTTGTAAGTTAAAAAAGCTAAGCTTTTCAATGGCGACAGGAAGCCCAAACTAATTCTCAGAGACCAAAGCACAGCTGGCACTTACGTAAATCTACATCCAAGGTTTTTTAAGAGTTAAATGAATGGACTGGATACTGATGAATATTACTTCAAATTCTTACTCTTGCATATTTCAATTTTGTATACTTAAGCTACAAAACCGAAACGCACAATGTTCATTCAGATGAAATTCCCTACTGACCTTAAATGCTCTTGGGGTAACATAGCTGTATTTTCCTGACCACATTTGCTTGATAAGCTCTGCATAAGATTTTGCTATTTCACCTCTCATTCCTAAAGGATTGTCAAAATTCAGTTCTTCTTGGTATTTATCATTGAGGAAATATTCTGTAAGAGGAGGGGTGTTGCTCAGACACTGCAAATAGAAACACAGAATTTTTAGAACATTGGTTTGAATTAGTTCAAACAAAGAATGTTTCAACTATTAAAGCAGCCATGAACAGCATTTTTAACTGTGACACCTGGTACCCACAAGGAAGAAAAAAAATTTTGTCTCTTCCAGAAACAAATAATGGTTTTAAACCAATACTGGCTGCAGCTATCATGACAAGTTATGCACAGGTAATACTTTTCAAAAGCTTTGTGTCAGAATTTATTAGGCATAGTCAGTAGTCCAGCCAACCACAGTGTGACAACACAATTTGTATCGAGGTTCAAAACAAACAGAAGAAGGATTTTTTTGGCAGGGGTGGAACAGCTTTATGAAACTCCTTCCTGAAAGTTATAGACGCACAAAGTTTACAGGGTCTCAGGGAGAGACTAGGAAGAGAACCAATTAAATTGGCTAATTAAATCAAATCACACCACATTTAGACCAACATGTGAGCAGGACAGATAGTCGAAAATAGATTTTTTTTTTTTTTATTTTTTTGGCAGGGGTGGAACAGAGGGGAAGGTGATGATGCTTGCCCTACTCCTCCTCCTCTTCCTGTGTCCGGTTCTGGGCACCTCAGTTCCAGAGGGACAGGGAACTGCTGGAGATAGTCCAGCATAGAGCCACAAAGATGATTAAGGGAGTGGAGCATCTCCCATAGGAGGAAAGGCTCAGGGAGCTGGGTCTCTTTAGCCTCGAGGAGACTGAGGGGTGACCTCATTAATATTTATAAATACATAAAGGGTGAGTGTCAGGAGGATGGAGCCAGGCTCTTCTCAGTGACAGGCAATGATAGGACAAGGGGCAATGGGTACAAGTCAGAACACAAGAGGTTCCACTTAAATATGAGGAAAAACTTCTTCACGGTGAGGGTGACAGAACACTGGAACAGGCTGCCCAGAGAGGTTGTGGAGTCTCCTTCTCTGGAGACATTCAAAACCCACCTGGACACGTTCCTGTGTGACCTGATGTAGGTGTTCCTGCCCTGGCAGGGGGATTGGACTAGATGTTCCAATCCCTGATATTCTGTGATTCTGTGATTCCTAGGCATCTGCTTATGGATGCTGTTGAATACAGCAGTTTATGATGGACAGCCCTTCCTATGTTAAATTTTGTGAAGCTGTCTAGAGCTGAAATGAAAGTTCAAGGAAAGCAAGAGCGCATGTTAAGACTGAGATAATGACTCATCCTGTGGAACAGTTTGCCTCTTCTGTCAGTACGTAGAGACAGTAGGATGCAATCACTGAAGTATGATTTACAAGTTCAGGAAACCACTTTTTGTGTGCTACTCTGCACATGCCTTTAAACAAAAGCTTTTTCGTGACTTGGAAATGATCCCCATGCCATGCCCTAGCATACAGATTTAGCAAAGTTTATTCATTAAATATTATATAAGCTTTTCTGCACTCCTCCCTTTATTAAACATTCCAAGAAAGGTCAAATATTTAATCGGTCTCATCTGCCTCTCTGCATACAAGAGGAGAACAAAAATTTTAACTCCACATATGCTGCTGTCTAAGATGCAACAACTGAGACTGGAAGAATTACAACTCTATTGAGTGGGACAAAAAAAGTTATTCCTATTTCTGCCTATCATCCCTGTGTAACATTACCAAGCAAAATCAGTCATAACGCTGTAAGAGAGATGAGTTCCACACCCTTATCAGACTCCTTTCTTTCTCCCCTGTCTCACCTAAAATTTTCATGAGCCGTCAGCACAGCAAAAAACATCCCAGTATTACAAGGTCCTTTTGGACACTGAGGACTGAAGCAAGCTCATTTCTTCTTTTGCTACATGGCAAAGGCCTTTTATTCCTAACAGTGATGATCCCAAGCTCCCCCTGCCCCACAGATCTCTGTTGTCAGTTCTAAACTGATCCGCGCAGCTAAGAGAAGAAGCACTTGGACTCTCAAATCTATACAGAAGCAGTCAAATTATTCAGGAGAAACTAATGATCAATAAAACTACACATTAGGTGAAACTGCATATTCAGTCTGAGTGATGTAACAAAACCTACTGCCCAAAGAAGTCCTGCCCCTTCTCTGCTAACCCTCACCTGATTGCACAATAAAGATATTAATCTCACATTAACCTGTCAAAAACTATTTTTCCTCCCCACTTTTTTCTTGGTTTTTTTTTTTTTGGTCTGGTTTAGGAGATGAAATCACTTCAGCTGATCAGCTTAGTGTGAGGAATATCCAAAACAGGGCAAAAATACTAAGTTTTTCTACACATTCTTAGTCAAGCATTACACAACATGCTGACAGTGTGCTGTTTCACCAAAACCTAATTTATCTTTTTCTAGCATCCACCTGATAAATTAGTTTTGTCAATTTCTCAGAATATTTATATTTCTATTTATAAATCAGGAAGTTCATAACAGATAATTTCCCTTTTTCCTTTTAACAATGTCCACATTCCAACATAAGATGGCACTGATGGTCGTACTGGAATGCACAAATATCTCGCTGAACACGGCAATTTCTGAGATACAGAACTGACATCTTTTCTAAAATGTCAGATGCCACAACTTTTAGAAGAGTAGTTGTCAAAGGAACCAATACAGTTGGCCACTTATCCACTGATCTTTTCGATGTAACTGACAAAGCTAAATAATTACAAATGTGTTTATATCTTGAAAACATTGACAATGGAGAACTACTTAAGATCATGATTAAAGCCACAGGGACAAAAAAGCATCCAGAAGCCTGGACACTTCAAGCCTTTGTAAGGAAGCCTACATTATTTCTTTCTTGTGCTGTTATATATTGCAGGTTAGCAAGAAGCCTTGTAGAAAGCATCAATAAAATTAATGATAATAATAATAATACCACCACCACATGGACTACAACACCCCCCCCCACTTATTAGAACTGAGACAATCTACTAGACAGCAAAGTCATCAGATTTATATGCCCTGTTAAACCTAGTAGTTTAGGGGTTTTCGCTTGTTTTAAAACACAGGCATAGATAAACTAACAAGTATACCAATAGAAACAAAAAAAGCCAAACAAATACAGTACAACTAGAGAAAACAGGTTGTGAACTAAAGAGGTAACAAAATGGCACTTCATTTCAGGTACTGAAGTCTCTGCAAGTTTACTTTAACCAACAAAATTCTGTAAACTGCTCAGTCTCTGAACCTAAACTGGTTGTTTAGATAAATGATCATGGGAAAAGATGGAACAGAATGTAGAAACTCCAAGACCAACTATGAGACAGAGCACAGAAGAGAAGGATCACTCTTCAGCATGACAGAGGTTAACACCGAAATTACAGTTCCATGTTACATATTAATTACTTGGAAAAAAAGGCAAAAAAATATTTTTCTGTGGCAGAGCAACCTGTGGATAACAACTGTTTATATATTCAGTATCAAAGGATCATAATCAACCTCCAAGAAAATTAGTCCAACAATGTGATTGGATGAAACAATACTTCACACACTTTGTGAATCAACTCTATTATGCAACACTGTATGCATTGTTGATGCACATACACGTGCATACAAACACCCTGGAAGAATCCTAAACCACTGAGTTTAAAAAGGAGACCTAATCACCTGTAAAGACACATGCAGTTCAGAGAGCAGTAACTACGATGGTGTGGATGGCATTAAGATGCCCTGGAAAATGAACTATAAATGATCTTTATTCTTAGTGCCTTACGTATATACACCAATGTTGTAGCCTCACGGGAATACTGTAATTCCAGTATGGGACTATGATCTTGTTTAGCAAATCTATCTGTCCTATGAAACCTTCACACAGGTAGAAAAATAGTAATAAAGATAGTCATATAATACTTCTCTAAATCCACATAATTTAAGTATAGGAAAACTCCAATGAAAGACTTTCCAAGGACTCTGATTATTTAATCAACAAAAAGAAAGTAAACATTATTGAAGAAAAAGGGCCACCAAGACCTGTGGCCTGAGAGCACTTGCTGAAGCATGGGGGCTTGCTGAGCCGGCAGAAGAGGCTCTCTCAGGAAGACCCATCAGCTACCTTCTTGTACCTACAATAGGGAAGCTAAGGAGAAGATGGAACAAGACTTTTCACAGTGGGACAATGTGAAAAGGTCATAAGCTGAAACAAGAGAGGTTAAGGATATAAGGAAAGAAGATTTCACTGTACGAACAGCCAAGCAGTGGAACTGAGAGGTTCCTGGAGCTTTTGAAGACCCAACTGGATAAAGCCCTGGGCAACACGGTCTGACCCCAAGGATGACCTTCCTTTGAACAGGAGGTTGCACTGGAAACCCCCTGAAGTTCTTCTAACCCAAACTGTTGCATGATCCTATGGTAACGAGGAAACACTTACTCGCACCCCAGAAGGGACTTTACACAGAAATAATGATAAAAATAAAATTTCAAAGCAAAAATCCCCATCATTACCTATCATGCCAGTAAGCTGGCGAAACTGAGAAGCAGACAATACAATCATGAGACAGAACTAAAAAGTGACTCTTCAAGTATCATGGTTCTTCAGCCATCCTACTTAATTTTAAGCAAGGGACATTAAAATTTCCTATTTGAGTCTTACGGAAGCGTTCTGAGCTGACTGAAACAAAGATCCAATAGGAAAAAAAAATTATTTTAAGCACTTCAGACAAAAGTAGGGTAGCCCAGTGTAGCGTCAGTCATGGTCAAAAGTGCCCCCTTTAACCCAAACTCCATATGCCTACAGCAACTGAAACAGAGCACTGAAAACTTGAACATTTCAGGTTTTCATGAAAGATGTTATGTTTTGCCTGCATAAACTCACAGCCATACGTAACTGTAGAGGGAATTTGGAACAGCTTTCTAATGAAAGAAAACTGCTGAAATACACCACTGCAAAGCTCCCAACAGCTGTTGTTCAAAAGTCAAATATACACAATCACTCTGATGGAAAAAAAACCCCCAACACTGAAAATGGAGGTGGGAAGAAGTGTTTTCAATTAAAACATTTACTTTCATTCTTCTCCTAATTTTGCATCACAAAACGAAAACTTTGCAAACTCTGTTTTCCATAGAGCTCTAATCACTAGTATCCCACAAAAAGGAAAAGCAATACTTAGGAAACATCCACAGGTGGCAGCACCGCAATGCTTCAGGAGATCCCTATTACTACATTTTTCAGCTTAGAACACAGCCATGTACACAAGTGAATGTGAAAAAAAAATCTACTTGCCAAAAGCTCTTTTTGGAATTTTTTTTGCTTGATATGGCTTCAAACATTCTTAAGAACCTTTCATAAAGTCCACGAGCTCCCTTTTATCTTTCATGTTTTATTTAATGATCAGATCTGCAAAAGCAGACATTCAGGCCTTAGTAATAAAAATCAAGTGCTAGGTGTTAGCACCAAAGGAAATTAAAATTAGATGCATGGAATACCCCTTCAAAACCATCTGAAAATTCAATACAAAAGTTCCCCTACAACCAAAATATGAAATAATATCGAATTACTGCCTTTTTAAACAAGAAAGTGTGATAAGACAACAGCACCTGGGGAGAAATACAATGGCATCGTAACCTTCTTGGCCTTACTTCTACTCAGCTTGCAGCTGCTTGTGGTACTGCAGAGGATTTTACCCATCTCTTCACCACCTGTCCTCTAGTTGTCTTCAGCTTTGTAACACTGAAAGCCCCTACTTGGAAAAGCAAAAGTCTCTTTACAATAATCACTTAGAAGAATGAAGAAGCGAGCCTAATCTTACCTACAGATTGAAGAACTATTAATGAACTTGTAACAGAAGTTAAGAAACTGCCAGGACTATCACACTTCTACCTAGTATGGTTACAGGACAAAAAACTTCAGACAAGTTTGTCAGACTGTGGACAGCAAGATGTGCAATGAACTGGCCCTCTTCAAGAAACACTCAGAACAGTTCTGATGAAAACCATCTTCACTGCACATGAGATGAGAGCAAAAAGAAACTGAGAAATGAAGGGGTTTCTGAAGCAGAAATGACTCTTATGTGAACACTAAGGGGCCTCAACACTGTCCAGAAAAGACAAAGACCTGAGAAAAGCAGTAATCAACAGGACAGTGGATAAATGAAACTCTGCTTCTGTTGAAGGGACTACCTTGTTTACACTCAGCACTGCCCAAATGGATCAAAGCAGAGCTACTGGAACAGAACACGAATGGAACTGGAAATTAGTTCAGAGTGTAAAACTCCACAGTAGACTATTTTGTTTAAAGAAAACTAATTTATCCTGATGAACAACCCTGTGTTGACATAATTGTAAAGGAGGACATCTGAGAAGGTAAATAAGCTAGAGTAAGTAACCAAAGCAGCTCAGAGAATCACAGAATAGATGAGTTGGGAAGGCATCTCTGGAGATTGACTAGTCCAATCCTTTGCTCAAAGAAAAGTCCCCTAGAGCAGGTTGCCTGGCATTGTGTCCAGTCAGGTTCTGAGCATCTCCAAGGACTGAGGCTCCACAACCTCCCTGGAAAACCTACTCCACTGTATAAAAGGATTTCCTATATTTAAATTGAATTGCCTGGGCTTCAGTTTGTGCCCACTGCCTCTGCTCCTTTCAGAGGGTACCACTGAGAAGAGTTTGGTTCCTTTTTCCTTAGTCTCGCTCACCAAGTATTTCCACACATGGACCAAATTGCTCTGGAGCCTTCTCTTCTCCAGGCTGAATAGTCCCAGCCCTCTCAGCCTCTCCATGTAGGTCAGATGCTGCAACCTGAATTGATCGCCTTCGTGGCCCCTCACTGGACTTGCTCCAATATGTCCTTGTCTCTCTGGTACCAGGGCAGAAGCGAACCCAACCCTCCAGGGTTGTTACCCTCCAATACTGCCTGGGGGGAAAGGATCACCCTCCTCAGTCTGCTGGACACTGTCTTCTCAGCACAGCCCAGCATACTTTTGGCCACCCTGGCCACAAGGTCACATTGCTGGCACATGTGCAGCTTTTAGTCCAGCAGGACCCCAAGTATGCCAAGTTGCTTTCCATCTGGTTGCCCATCTCCTACCCCAGTGTGTACTGGTACCTGGGGTTATTCTTTGTCAGGTGCAGACCTTTGCATTTCCTTTGACTGAATTTAATAATGTTTCCATCTGCTCATATCTCCAGCCTGTTGAGATCCCTCTGAAGGGCAGCACACCCATCTGGTGTATCAGTCCCTCCTTCCAGTTTGTGCTGTCTTTAATCTTGCTGAGGGTGCACTCTGCTCCATCATCCACATAAAAGCCTGAGCACCCAACATTCCTAAGCAGAATTCTCTAGTCTGCCATTCACATACTGTCTGGGGCCATCCCTTCATTGCTTCAGAGATCAGACAAGATCAAATGTTTTCAGAGTCCTCTGGCCATAGGCATTACACCTCTAGCCAGAATCATCCAAGGTACTCTGACAATAGTAAGGGGTGACATTTCACTGCACTAATTTGCCATTAATTTATGGTTTCAGCATAATTGGAAAAATGGTAGTCAATTGGTAGCAAGAGGAAGAAGACAGAACTTGCAGCCTGTGAGACCTTTGTGCATTAAGAACTTGACATCGTTTCGCTAAAACCACTTCCACGGATTTCTTAGACAACACTAAACTCTGAACTTGGAGTGATATAGTAGGTGGAACTGAAAGATACTTTACACTTTCTTGCTAAAAAAGCTGCCAAAGAATGCATTGGAAGAAAGACATTACCAAGGACATATTAAAGTTATCATGTCAAGCTGAAAGCTCAATAAACACCTGATTTTCTTACCCAGGACACTGCCTTCTGAATCAGCAAAATTATAATTTACTAATTTACACTACAGTTTCTCAGAACTTATTTGAACACTTGATTCCCTACATATAGTTGAAGACCAGTAAAGTCAAAACAGACATGATTTAGAATGCAGACCTCAATTAAATCCAGCTAACAATCACTTTATAGGTTTTTGACATAAGACTGCTTTGATTACAAAGCCCAAATTCCAGAACTAAACAAAACCAAATTAAACTACTAGTTCTTTCAAACATTAATTAATCTATAATTCCAGCTTCTACTTAAAAGGATTAAGGTGGTTTTTTTCTCTTGGTAATGCTAGGTATACTGGTATTTCTCTTACAATCATAACAAGAAAACAGGCTATTAGATTCCTGTAAAATATCTCATCCATGAAACAGCAACGATTCAAAGGGGAAACGTCAAAGGGAAATATGTTCAAAGGTTCCCTGCATGTTAACCTGTGCAATAAAAGTACGTAATAATTAGTTAGAAATAAAGGCCCAGGAATGCACTGGTTATGATCTTTTTGACACTTCAGCACTACAATTTGTACTCAAGCACATCTCAAAATGAAAAAGTATTTTTCATGACTTGCATGAATGGCAATCCCTAGGAAAAGCAAAGAATCCCACTTAAGGGTTCACTCCTATAGAATGCTGGTCAAATCTTTCTGACATTGATGACTATGCACAACTCAGGGGAAACAATGAATACAGTTACATACAACAACTCTTCTAGCATACCAATATAGAAGTATTATTTCCTCACTTTTAATCCTATCCTGCTACTTAACCGAGTCTCTTAATATTAGTTTCCATACACAACAAACTATAACAAGATATTAATTTTCAAGTAATAAGACAAGCTCATTTTAGGCTAAAGTACGTACCTGAATTGCTGAATTCATGAAACACGTATTCCCCAAGTTACTCAGGCCACATAGGCCTGGCTGTTCGTTATGTCTTCCTGGCTCTGAATAATCATAATTCTTATAAGCAGTATATGATGGGAGACAATAGTTTGAATTTTTCACACTGTAAAAAAACAAAACATCCTTCAAAATGTAAACATATACTCTGTAGTACTTTAACACATACAAGTACTTTATAAGCTTAAATGATTAAAAATGTTCAAGTAACTTCTGTGAACAAGAAAGGATTTTAAAGTAGTATTTAGCTATGGTAATAAAATTAATTTAAATTTAACAGTCACCAAAATCTAATATACTGCAATAACTGTAATTATTATATCCCTACCCCTTTTTGATAGGAGCAGCTTCACAGCTTACTCTATTCTTCATTGCTCCATCAAATTTAACACACTCAGACTTTAGACACCACCAGCAGCAATCAATCATTTACGTCCCTTTTGCATCCTGCTACTGCAAGAGCGAGGTCGGTGGGAATGGGAACGCAGAGTTACAGGTGAAAGCTGAGATTTCCAAGGCCACTGTGGCATAGCTGCCTCACTGCATCAGAGAGTCTATTTATAGCTTCCCTGCTAGGACAGCGCAATCCAGCATGCAAATGCAGGAAAGCCTGGAGAGGTAAAAGAATGCGCAAAACGCTTTGTAACAACTTCGTTCTAAACCGCTATGATGCATCTGTTTGGAGAAACTGGAGAAGACCGAGACAGGTAAAACGGTAAGATTTAAAGCAATCTGTTTCCAGATGAAATCATGCAAATACTAAATACAGAATAACCCTCAAAACAGTGAAGTAAGCATGTGAGAGAACACTACAAAGCCAGTGAATCTTGTAAGAAAGTGCTCTGTAATATTACAGATGTTAGGAAAAAACAACCAACCAGAAAGGTTAAACTCTTAAACTATTTCAGGCACAGATCGTAAAGAAATCTGTGTGACAGTAGCCTTGCTGAAGTTCAAGAGTATTTCTGCAGTCACTAAGCGTTATTCACATTAGAAGCAACTTGAACAAAAATGTGAAAGTCAGTTGCTAAGAATTACAAAGAACAAAACGCAGTGCAAAGAATGTATCCTGATAAATAATTGATTTATAATTGCGTGAGTCTGAGGATGTAAATGTTGAATGGTACACTCCAGCCATTATTTCTGAACAATTTGACTCTATAACATCCAACTGTCCCCTCAGTGCACAATTTCTCACTTTTCATGAATAACAGCTGTTTTGTTTTAATAACAAGATTTATTGAAAATTTCGAACAGAAAGGGAAGAAATTTCCCCCCTCTTTTGACAGTGTCATAAATCTGTGCAGTTCATAGCTTCATTGTCCATAAAGCTGCTGTTCTCAAGCTTTTACATCCGATCATTTATTTTGAATAGTTGACTTTGCTATCAGTCCTTTCCTCTTCCATACACATGCATTTTCTCTGCTCTCTGGCTTGCCTCCAAACTAGTTAAGTGGCACTGTGATTACTGGTCATTCTCTGTGAAAAGTCTCTATAAAGTTAGTTTTGCCAGTTCAGCTTAATCCCAACACGCCTCACTCTAGTTTACACAAGATACTTCTTGAATGCCAGGGCCCTCATACTCTTCAAGCTTTCTTCTGTGGTCAGCCTTTCCCCATCATTAGTGCCTGGTTCACCCATGCATGAGAGAACCCCAGGGAAAAATTACCTTCCATCTCTCTGCAGCTACAGCCCAGCTACTGCAACCAACCCCAATTCCCTTAAGCTGGCAAGTCTTAGTTTCCCCGGGAAGAAAAAGCAGAAGCTTGCCATTGGTGCTAATGCAACCTCCACAACGCAGCCGCCCTCCTGACACAGCTCAACCGTGCACACCAGCAAGAGGAATTCACATGTACAAGGCACACAAACTTCTACTTCCAGCTTCCTTCCTCCTGCTTTCCTCACCTGGCTCAAAGATTATACTTTTCACATGTTCAACAGAAATTTTTTTTGTAAAGTTAGAAGATGTAGGGGTACTAAGCAGATTGAATGCAATTTGCCTGGGGATCTCCACTCCCCTTCCTTTTCCTTCTCTGCATCTTTCCTTCCTTTGCAAACTGCCACCTTAGAAGTGACATCAGAAAGCTAGGAATGCAATTGGAGTCTTTTGGCCACAGTGCATTCATGTGGAAGATGTCCTCAAATAAGGTGAGTAACATCATGATAATTTCATTCAAGTTAATGGCAATGCAGATAGATCCCCAGTGTTGGTTTGCTCTAAGGGACAAACTGTCAGAGTTTAATTCTTAAAAGGGAAAGCTATTTCTAAGCTCTTTCATCTTCTGTACTAACCCACAGAAATACATTTGAGGGCTTTAGAGAATATGGTTACCACACTCATCCCGCACGTCAGGTCTATTCACATATTTTTCTGTCAGGGTTCTGTGATACTTTATCAAAACATATGAAGCAAAATACAGGGCCTAGTATGTGCAGGAGAGTAGGAAATGTCCCTTTATAGCTTAATACGTCTGCAAAATTCATTTTTTCTGGAAGAATTATTTTTATTTAAATTACATTTTGCCTCTGCTTTTCATGCTTTTGAGATTGGACACAAAATAGAGTATTGTTAATAGTCAGTAGTAAATGGGTAACAATAGAAAGCAAGCAAAGATGCAAGGCAAGTCTACATAAAATTTGTTCAAACAGAAATGCCCTATAAAAAGTAACTTGTGACGTGTCCCCAACCTCCATCTGCTTTTCCTGCAAAACGTTTAGAAAGTTGTCTTTAACAAAGGAGCAATGCATGGAAAAGGAGAGGGGCAGTATTAGATTGGGACACTAAGGTAAGGGCAATACCAGAAAAAAACCACTGATGGCTCCTAGAAGAAATTGCTGCTTAAAAAACTAAAGCAAGACTTGAAAAAATGAAACCATCTTCAGACCCTTGAACAGCTAAACAAGGTTCTTGAAGCAGTGAGAATGGTGAAGTGAGGTTTCTGATTGAGATTTTATTAACTGTAAATCCATAAATTTTGAGTTGCACATGCCACAGTTGAAAGGACTTATATGTACTGTCTGTATCCTTCCTTTAAACCTCAAAGCAGCTTTCAGATAATGATGAACCCAAACCCAGAGCACTCATTGTATAGCTGGAGTTCTGGGAACCAGGGATTTGAAATAGAGAAGTTGGGAAAACCATCACTAGCTTTGCAAGTGACAATTTGACAGTGGAGTGCCACATACCAAGAACAGATGCTGCAAAACCAATTTGATTTGCAAGAACTAGCCCAGAAAATTAAAAGTATGGAGCACTTACTGAGCTCTATAATATCTCAACAACCTCAATGCACTGCCAATGTGTGTTTGTGACCAGCCACTTTAACAAACCCGTAATCGGGTTCCATCAATTTTTAGAGAAGCCTGAAGCAGCAGGAGAGGCCCATGTCACTACACAAAGAGTACTGTCTTTGTTATCGTTCATGATCATCATCTGGAGAGCAAAAGATAGTGTTATAATCTATTTAAATAAAGTAAAAAACATAAATCACCTTCCTCATAATATTTACTTATGTGTCAGGTGCAACATGAAGAAACTGATTCTACAGGTGACTTAATTAATATTTATACTTCTTGAAATAAGCATATTGAAATATACCAAGCATGTGAACAAAGCTGCCCACTGGCCATCTTCTGACAAGCTGACACTACTGAATGATGAAGCAAGTCTTTTTAAAAGCCTGAAACAATGTTTACAGATGATGAAAACAAAACAACTTTTCTCTTAATTCCCCAAGCAAAATTCCTACTCAAATGTTTTTATTTCCCTCCCCACATAGTTTAAAAAAAATACCATGTGACATGAAATGTATTGCTTTGTAAGAGCAATAAACAGAAATTCCAGTGAGACCAAAATGATGCGTCTCTCCCTGCTCTTCTGAATCCACTAACACATATTATGCTAATCCTCCTATGTTACTCTTTCAACAAGATCACCTGTAAAGGCAAAAGAACATCAATGATCAATTATTTTGAATCCTCCATTCCATCAGATGCAAACTCACATTTACAGAAATGAAGGCTTGATAAAACTTGAAGAATTCTGAAGACCTGATAAAATTTGCGCAAGCTATTTCTATTAACTAATGTATGACTAGCTCAACACATAATATTTACCAATTTGAGGCTTACTATTACTCAAAACACCTCCTGGATTAGAGAAGTGTTGCAGAAATGTGTATCATATAAAGAAACGTGATACTCTCCAGAATTTTAACATACTTTGTAATGTATAGCCAAGCTACAGTAATTGCAAAACCAGGCTTGCAGTGACGAGCATTTATCGCTATTACTACACACAAACTGTTGTTTCCTTTTTCTGCCTTACAAATTAGCTTTGTCAGCTAAAATTATCTTCAAAACAAATGTTGGTTCATTTCTTTTAATCTCATGTCCATACGGAGGAGCCAATGGATTCTGGAAAGCCACGAATATATGATTTCGCTACTGCGCTGAAGAGAACGTGCAATGTAAGAGACAATAAGGCAGAAACATGAAATTCCAGGCAAAGCTGACATGAGTAGTTAGTTAAGAAAGTTAATGAAGATAGCAATAACTAATGGAAAAGAAGTGCTTTCTTAGACAAGGAGGTATTTGCAGGAAAAGTAGAACATAGGAAGAAAATCACCTCAACCCAGAATGATATAACACAATTACATGCTGAAATACATCTTTCCACTCAGCTTCTGAAGCGGAAAATTCTCAGTGCAACAGTATATAAAGTACGTAGTGTATTAATTGATGTGACTTCCCTATTACTGAATTCATGTTCATCTTCAACGCGTAGTCTGACAGAAATGCTGCTGAAGTTTCTCCTGTACTATACTTAGCAGAGAATTATAAATTTGTGATTTCTTAAATATTTATTTTAAACTCATCATAACTGGATTATTGCATTGTAAGGATAACCATATACTTCTGCACCGACTATCTGCCTTAAATAACATCCAGGTATAAAGAGTTTTGAGTTACAAGAGACAACTGGCGGCTATTTCATAACACTATAGAGAACATGTACCTACTGTCTGATTTACTGATGTTTAAGTTACAGCTAAGGCACTTCAAAGGACCAATTACTTATCAAATATGAATTATATATCACTCTCTTTTAAGAAAATATTTCTGTTGAAAATCCTCAAATGAAAAAACAAACAAAAACAATCCCAGAATTTTTCCTTTAGGTTCTAAAAGCTCCCATTTTGGCTCCAAAATAAACCATAAAAATAAAATCAGCTAAAACAAGTGAAGAAACTACCTTTAAAACCTGCACAAGCTGGTAACAGGTTTCATAAGTGCTTCCTAAAAATAACTAGAGCATCACTAGGGAGAAGCGCTAAAATTGAAGGAAAAAAAAAAAAAAAAAAAAAGAAAAAAGGGAAAAAAGGAAAAACCAAAATGGGAAGAAAGCCTTCCTGGCTTGATCTAAAATGGTGACTCCCTAAGAAAAAGTAACTGTTAAACTTTAATTTTGGCGTTACAGCTGTCTTTTGCATAAGCAATGGGGGAAGGAGAGATTAGTTCCCAGATGGAGGCTCAGCTCTGGTCAAGTAATTTTTCACACAATCAGAGATACAAGATACTTTTTATTTACTACACATTCACACACAGAGTACAATAGACTGCAGTTAAATACATGGATTTCAACTGTTTAACAGTGAGAGTTGGGGCTACTCACAATTGGTAGAAGCACAAGTGACACTTCACCCCTTAGGAAAAATCACTTCTGATAAAGGCAGTATTTAACTGGAAGATATTGTATATAAAATATTTAATATTTATGTCACCTTTTTAATATTTAACATCTTCATGTTGGATCACAAAATGCGTATTTGGAAAAATATTTTAAATTTGAATGAATTGTAAGAATAAGCCTCTTCCATTTCCCCCAGCTTGCATTAAAGATGAGTGCTCTCTCCTTTCAAGCATTTGAAAGATGCTCCATTATCTGTTAAAGTGAAATAATTCCATGTTTTTCTATATTCACCAACTTTTTTTACAGTTGTGTTCAACAAAAAAAGTTTACACACAAAGTTGGCCACTGAATATGAAAGCTCTTCTTTTAGAGTTTTATCACACTCTTTATTATTAAACTTCTGATTTAGAATATAAAGGAGAAAACCCTTAAAAGCGAGAAGCCTCTTTTTCTAAGCCGCTGCTCATTGTAATACTCAAGCACACCTCTCAGACTGATCTCTCGCAGATCTTCCAGCACTAAGACACAGAAGTTAAGCTGCTGATAATTACTCGATGGCTATCATGACTATGACAACCATTATAGCTGAAACAATTCAGCTGCAGTGGTCTCAAATCAATGTGCGATACCACATATGCTGCTATCGTACCTTAGCATGAATAAATAAGGGAAACCCTGATCACCATAGATGTAAGCGCTTTATGCTTTTTTTGTTGTCCATCTAAATTCAGGCAGGATAACAACAACGTGTTTTTAGCATGATAAACTCTAAATGAAGTCTTTATATACTTTCTTACAACGCTCAATATTCTTTTTAGTGTCAACTAAAGGACTAAGGACTAAGAGTTACCAAGTATCTTTAACTGTGCTTCAGTTCCTAGTATCATGCTTTACAATCCCTGTGCTATGAAATAGTGACCATTACAATTCACCATCCAACTATTGCAAAACAAATCAAAATCCTTAAGCTAGGAACTATAAAACATCAAAATTTGTTTATGTCACACTGGGGTGATTAAATCAAATAATGTTTTAAGGTACATTGCTTACTTTCTGTTGTTCATGTTGTTATAATTATTTGATAGAGATGGAGAGATCTTTGGTAAAGTTGAAAAATTGGATGCACCTGGGGACCTTTAAAAATATGAAAATGATAAATTAGATAAAAATGCGGAGATATTAAAAACTATGAAAGAAAGCTCATAAATGAACAATGCATATAAACAAGCATGGAAAAGAAGTATTATTTAAAAAGTGGGCAAAGCACTAAAAATACCCAGGACATACAGACCTCGGAATCCATCTTTTAAAACCTGAAATGCTTCACACTACTTCAAACTTTCATATCATGTTGAAGAAATAGAGCAATTAAAAACAAAAAGCAAGCAAGCAAAAAACCAAACAAACCTCAGACCACTCTGCTAAAAAATTCTTTTCAGTTTATAGTAGGACTGTAGATATTTTGATGTTCTAAAACCCAGAACGCAAAAGTTTCTAACACGGAAATTTTTCATTTAACCGTATACAGATGTAGAGACAAATTGCAGGTATGATTAAGATACATACTTCAAGGTTAGTTAAAAAGCAGCATGAAAGCATTTAATTAAAAGTGTCGTATTAATAGCGTTAAAAAGATTCCAGGATATTATGCACAACCTTTTTTTTTTTTTTCCAAAAGTAAGAATGTTATCACTCATCCCCACTGTTTAAGACTGTTTTAAAATATAACAATACTGATCATTTTAATCACAAATACCCTCTGAATGTAACAAATACAATTTAAAACTATCTTGTAGTCTATTTTTTTTTTTCTCTGATCCAATTTTACAGATAGCCATCATGGAAAAGGCTTGGAATTTCAAAGGAATTTAGGCACCTTCGTGGTTTTGTGGTCCCTATGTAACTCCAACTGATTGGCAAAAAGCTCCAGCTGTCCTTGGCAAGTTTTGAAAGAATAAATACATATCACGGTATTAAGAGAAGAAAGTGTTAACGGTCAGGAATATTTCTTTTTGAGCACCTTTCAAGAATTAAACTCTACAACAAGGTAAGCATTTTTACACAGGGAATTTACCCAAGTACATTCACAGAATCACAGAATATCAGGGATTGGAAGGGACCTTGAAAGATCATCTAGTCCAATCCCCCTGCCGGAGCAGGAACACCTGGATCAGGTCACACAGGAACGTGTCCAGGCGGGTTTTGTATATTCTCCAGAGAAGGAGACTCCACAACCTCTCTGGGCAGCCCGTTCCAGTGTTCCGTCACCCTCACTGTGAAGAAGGTTTTCCTCATATTCAAGAGGAACCTCTTGTGTTCCAGCTTGCACCCATTGCCCCTTTTCCTATCATTGGCCGTCACTGAGAAGAGCCTGGCTCCATCCTCCTGACACTCACCCTTTATGTATTTATAAATATTAATGAAGTCACCCCTCAGTCTCCTCGAGGCTAAAGAGACCCAGCTCCCTCAGCCTTTCCTCCTCTGGGAGATGCTCCACTCCCTTAATCATCTTTGT
>VXBJ01004227.1:5565-40965 GCA_013400055.1 Nycticryphes semicollaris
ATCATCCAGCTTCCCATTTGATTTCCCCCCTGAAGTTTAAGGGGGGAAGGACCCCCCCTCCTACCAAAGGTGGGGTTTGTTTTTTTTTTTTTTTTGTCTTTTGTGACTGTTTTTTTTTTTGTCTCGAAGCAAAAATATGGAAATGTGAATGATTGCTCTAAAAAAGGTGAAAACTTACAAAAAAGAGTGTCCTTTCTCTAAGTACTTGGCACAATGTGACTCCTTTGAGCAACTGACCTAGTTTGCACAATCACACCTCTAGTTAATTAAATGTATCATCTTTCAGTTATTTTTCCTATGGACGCAGAGCATTATTGTTAGTGAAATGATGGCTTCTGTGTGGGTGGATTTTTCTTAAGACTAAAAAGTGCAATGGCAGCATAATATCACAGAAAACACTTAAGATCATGATTTTCAGTCAGAAATTATTCTACTTCTGAGCTATATAAAATCACGCAATCACCATGAAGTGGCCATACATAAATATTAGCAGTGTAGCTTATCTTAAAACATCTGTAGCTGGTGTATCTCTTTAGATTTTTACAGCTTTTTCTACTATATGGAAATATAAGCAAGGGTGTATTTTCTCTGCGATGATGTCTTGTATGCAAATTAAACCAGAAATTTCAGGCTTAAGCATGAATATCTGCTGATTTATGTCCCACTGTGATGATTTATTAAATCGTAAAATGAAATGGGTAATTGCAAATGAAAGTGACTCCATTGGAATAATAATTAGAACCTAAAATCGGTATTCTCATCAGGCTGGACAATTTCTTCTCCTGAAGTCTACTAAAACAAATCCCCATTTTTCTCTTTGCTTGCTGGCATTTGGCTTTAAGTCTCATTCAGAAAGGATAATATTTACACTGTGCATGTGTGTGTGTGTTTATTTTACCATCCCATATGTGTACTGAGGCATTTGTAGAGGTTAGTAATTTAGATTAGACCTGGATCCTGGAAACAGTTATGCTCATATTTAACATGGCATCCACAGCTGAACTAAACGGGGTCACTTGTTTGCGGTGAATTGAGTATGTGTGTTAACGCTTGGAGTGCCTTAATGTTTTGTGTAACTCAATTCTACTTCAATGGAACTCAAGTGTGCGTGAAAGAAATCGTATCTGAACTCAGTCTGAGTTGACTGAATTGAGAGTAATGTTGCTGGCATGCTCTGAAAGCACCAGGAATTTCTGGAAAAATGCTCAGGTGATTCTGTTTAATTGTGATTCTTTTTCTTGCTTGCTTGTCAGAGCTTGAGCTCCTCAAGATTGTTCCTTTTCTCTGTCCCATTATCTAGAGATCAAGCTTTCCTGCACCATGTAGTTAGAGTATTGGCCCTTGGGCATATTCATGGCAGCTTCAAAAGACAAACCTATATTAGGAATGAAGGCATGGATTTTTTTTATCTTCTCTCCTTTCTCTTTGAGGATCTATCAGCTCCATCTTCTCTCTGCCTTCCATGATTGCTTAATTATTAATTCAGTTAAAGTCGTTCTGCTTTCTTCCCAACCCTTCCCTGATGTGAGGCTAAAATACTTCAGGTAATTAGAGTGCAGAAGAATAAACAGAACACACTAATGACTATCATGGTCCTTGGCTAAATCCTACACAGCTGGTTTTACCCAGTATGGGGCAGGTTGCTCTTTCTCACTGATAAGCAATGTTATTAAAATCCTGATGTAAAGCATCATGACTTCTATATAAATGCCCTGTTTACTGATCAAAAATTGCCGCTTGGGAAATGCAACACATTAATTGGTCCCATTTGAGGCTATCCTGAATAAAAATAGTTTGTGACATGTTTTGCTGTTACCCTTGATGGATAACACAACAAACATGTATTGGTTGAAGTGTAGGTTTTGCTTATCTAACACGCATAGTTTTCTCTAACATTTTTTCAGCCAGCTGATCCAGGATCGGAAATGAAAGCAAAACTGTACATACGTTTTAAGCACGTTGCATTTACATCTTGTTACTGAAAAGGAAATTATTATCATAATATGGTAGGCAGATGAGATTGCACTCTCACTTCCACTTTATAGCCCTATCTTCAAGTGCTTTGTAGCAAAACATATGGAGTCATAGAATCATTTAGGCTGGAGAAAACTTTTAAGATAATCAAGTCAAGCTGTTAAACTAAAACTGCCAGGTCCACCACTAAACCATATCACTCAACACCACATCTACACGTCTTTTAAACACCTCCAGGGATGGCAACTCAACCACTTCCATGGGCAGTCTGTTCCAATGTTTGAGAACCCTTTTGGTGAAGCCATTTTTCCCAATATCCAATCTAAACCTACCCTTGTGCAACGTGAGGTCATTTCCTCTTGTCCTATTGTTGCCTGGAAGAAGAGACTGACCCCCACCTCTCTACAGCCTCCTCTTAAGCGGCTGTAGAGTGCCATAAGGTTTCCCCTCATCCTCCTTTTCTCCAAGCTAAATAACCCCAGTTCCCTCAGCTGTTCCTAATAGCATTTGTGCTCAAAACCCTGCTCTGGCTTCATTGCTCTTCTTTAGACATGCTCCAGCACCTCAGTTGTCTTTCCCATCGTGACAGGCCCAAAACTGAACAAAGAACACTTTGCAGCCTCACCAGTGCTGAGTACAGTGGCACAATTACTTTCCTAATCCTCTGGTCTCTGAAACTTGCTGGGTGTCTGTGAAAACTTTAAGAAAATAAAGTTTTGACGGCTGTTTTTACTATTAAACAATTCAAGAAAAATGTAGTAAAAAGTATACTTTTTCATCTGCATTTTTCTTATAATGAAAATGTGGGACGTAAGCAGATGTAGTTTGACAGAGCAATAGCTCTTATGTAATAAATGCTTTGACTGGTGCAAGAAAATGTGTTTTCATTTGGGTAAGTTATGAACTGTACTTTATTATGGGTGCCTCAATAGTCAGATTTTTTGAAAAGACTTGGAACCCAACAGAACACAGTGAAATGCTAGGAACTGCTGGATACTGAACTCTGAAATTCTGGCCGAAGTCCGAAGTGTGCAGCTAAAAAATGTTGTACTTCAAATACATGTGATACTTCCATCCATGCTCACAGAGCTTGCTCTGAAAATTTGAGTCTGTGAGCTTGAGCACTTCTGTCTTAAAATAAGGAAAACAAGTCTGTTGAAATAAGAGAATGTGAATAAGATTCACATTTTAGTGTCATATGGCAAAGGTTCCGTGTGCTGTAGCTTATCAACAATGGGAATCTGAGAATCACAGACTTATAAAGGTTGGAAGAAACCTTTGGAGATAAACAATTCCAACCTAGAGCAGGCTGGACAGAGGTGCATCCAGATGCGTTTTGAATATCGCTAGAGAAGGAGATTAATTACCCTCTCTGGGCAGCCCATTCCAGTGCTCCAACACCCTCAAAGCAAAGATTTTCACATGTTCAGATAGAACTTCCTGTGTTCCAGTTTGTGTCTGTTGCCCCTTGTCCTGTCACCGGGCACTACTGAAAAGAGCCTGACACCATCCTCTTGACGCCCACCCTTTTTGTAAACATTGATGAGGTCCTATCTTAGTTTTCTCTGGTTCAGGCTAAACAGACCCAGGTCTCTGAGCCTTTCCTCATAAGAGAGGTGCTTCAGTCCCTTGATCATCTTTTTAGCCCTCCTCTGGACTCTTTCCAGTAGTTCCCTGTACTTCTGAACTGGGGAGCCCAGAAATGAACACAGTATTCCAGCTGTGGCCTCACCAGGGCAGAGTAGAGGGGGAGGCTGACCTCCCTTGACCTACTGGCTGCACTCTTTCTAATGCACCCTGGGAGACCATTGGTCTTCTTGTCCCCAAGGGCACATTGCTGGCTCATGTTCAACTTGTTGCCCACCAGGACTCCCAGGTTTCTCTCTGCAGAGCTGCTTTCCAGAAAGTCAATCTCTAACTTGTACTGATGCATGAGGTTGTTCCTCCCTAGATGCAGGGCCCTACACTTGCCCTTGGTGAATTTCATCCAGTTCCTCACCACCNCCCTGGGAGACCATTGGTCTTCTTGTCCCCAAGGGCACATTGCTGGCTCATGTTCAACTTGTTGCCCACCAGGACTCCCAGGTTTCTCTCTGCAGAGCTGCTTTCCAGAAAGTCAATCTCTAACTTGTACTGATGCATGAGGTTGTTCCTCCCTAGATGCAGGGCCCTACACTTGCCCTTGGTGAATTTCATCCAGTTCCTCACCACCCAGCTCTCTAGCCTGTCCAGGACTCACTAAATGGCAGCACAGCCTTCTGGTGTGTCAGCCACTCTTCCCAGTTTTGTATCGCTAGCAAACTTGTTAAGGATACACTCCATCCCTTCATCCAGGACAAAAGTATTGGTCTGCAGCATTTTTGTAGAGATGTGTTTTTTTATTTGAACCAATTGCTACCAACAGAACCAAGTCATAGCATCATAGAATGGTTGGGATTGGAAGGGTCCCTAAAGATCATCTAGTTCTAACCCCCCTGCCATGGGTGGCTGGGATGTCCAAAGCAGAACATCCTTCCTCACTGTTTCCACATTTGTTTTAAGAACAAGTTGTTTTACAATATAAATGGAGACTTTCCTACACCACCACTTCAAGTCATAAGAATTATCCTTTTTGAGCTCCCATCTGCTTTTCAAGTTCCTTCTTGTCCCATGGATCATAACCTCTTCTCACTCAATTTTAGGACTCCCAGCTGTGAGACCTCCCGAGGCATTCACTGTACTGAGTTAACCTGGGCCTGACAGGACCTGCTACTAAAAACCTGCTTGCTCTCTGCTGCTAAGTGTAGTCCCATTGCTTGGGAGCCAGTGAAACTGTAAGGGTACTGAGCCTGAGCAATGGAAGCCTTATCTTGAAGTGGGTCTGTTGGCTGTGGAAGAATAACTCTTGGCTTATAACACAGATGTAGCAGAGAATAAGTCTTGACGCTTATTTCCTTGTGAATTGTAGTGAAAGAATATATTATTTTATCTTCTGCATTCAGTGAATTCAGCTTATTCTTATTCATTAGGAAAATTTTATCCATACTTGAAGAACATGAAAAGGGCATTTTAGCCAATATATGCTTCTTAAAAAGGGAAAAAAATACAGACATCGGGACTGTGAAATGTGTGGAATGTAAATTATGTGTAGCTGAGCAAAATACTTTTTCATACAATTCTGTGCTCTTTGGCAGTGCCACTCTCTTTGGTGCCACAAACAGCAGCCTGATTTCAGTTGCTTTCCAGGAGAGGAAAAATGATGGAAGAGGAGCTCTCTTACCATAAAATTTTAATTACAGCCTATATATGTATATACATGTATATGCATGTAACTGGTTATACTCATCCTGTTTTTTTGACCTTTATAATGCAGAGGCAGCCTCTCAGAGAACAATTAAGGTGACTTTATAGGACTAAATGAAGGTGAAACGATGATTCCCATCTGTGAATTTACGGGACAACGTGGTCACACTTTTAAAATCTCCTTTACCTATTCACTCAAGGTGAGCTTCTTAGAACTGATGAGTTTGTAGCTTGGATTCAAATTTGTACAGTAAGAGATTTTTTGCCCCCCAGTTATTTTCCTAATTATCAAGTTGACAAGTAAATCAGGATCTCCTTGTCATCTTGTGCTAAATTGAGGATGTTTTCTTAATATCATTCCCCTTTGCCTACTAGAAACCCCCTAGGTACCACAGGAGGGAAGGTGTGCTCTCCTCTTGTGTTTGTGATTTGGTCTTACTTTTGACATTGATGTCAAAGCCTACCATTAGTATTTTCATTTGGTCCTAAAGGAATTATTTTAATCACAGTACAGTAATAGCTTTGTACAGGACATCATACTAACATACTAACACATAGCACACACTCGCATGCATACCCAGGGATGTGCTTTTTATGATGATCTGGAGAAAAATAAAGATATAACTAGATAATCTGACAATGTATTAAAAATCCATCTATAAGATCAAGTATTGGATCCCTTAAAAAGAAACACAAACCAGGAATTTTTATCATCACTTCATATTTTACCAAGATTCTGTGCACTTCACGAGTCATTACATTCCAGAGAATCATAGAGTGTTTAGAGTTGGAAGGGACCTAAATATCATCAAGTTCCAACCCCCTTGCCCTGGGCAGGGACACCTCCCACTAGAGAAGGTTGCTCAAAGCCCCATCCAGCCTGGCCTTGAACACTACCAGGGCTGGGGCATCCACAACTTCCCTGGGAAACCTGTGCCAGTGTCTTTAGAAGCTGAGTATCAGGCATTTATTGCACATTGAGGAATAAACCGAAGGGAAAGGCAGGAAATCAGGAGATATCTGAGTACCCATGAGTATTATACAAATGATTACATACATATTTTTAAACTGAAATATGATACCTTCTAATAAGAAGTAATATTAGGAAGATCTTAGAAGAAATAAAGTTAGAAAGATAATCTCTGTGCTGATGAAGTGATGCTGATTTAGCATGGATACATGAACAGATACTAAATATAATCAGGTTTTATGCAAATCAAAGCCCGGGTGCAGGCTTCAATGACAACTGAAATGAAATCATTCTCCTCTAAATAACCCTTATTTCCAAGGTCAGCATGCTCTTATCAAACTAGCTAAGGTTTACATTGTACAAAAGAGAAGCTGTCAACAAGAGCACTGCATCATGCTTCCAGCTATCATGCCACTTTTGTCAGCTATTGCCTTTAGTTAAAAGATAGTCACTGTGATTTATATAACTTCATTTGAATGGATAAAGTATTTATTTTGGGAAGAAATGCATATGAAAAGACAAATGCAGGGCGCTTGTGAGTGTACTGAGCACGGTATGCTGCTGGGTGACTAGGTATCTTAAAACTGACAGGAAGTATTACTTATTACTTACTACTGAGAAACTTAGATAATATTTTCTTAAGCTGATTCTTTTCTGTGGCATCAGTGTGGCAGCCAAGGAGTTGTACAACTGATGTGAAATGAAAGTCAGAGCACGTCATGTGCCATGTTTTGGGGAGTGAATCAGGTCGCTTTGAAATTGTTTGATGATTGTGGATAGGAACTTTCCTTGAGTGACAGAATAAAAAAACGTTTAGCTATTTTCCTAATGTTATTTTAACATATTCTTTGACTATAAGGGGTTATTTTGGCAGTGAAGAAATAAAAGAGAAATAAATGCTTTGTTTACAAGTTCAGTTAACTGCATACAGAATCACAGAATCACAGAATCACAGAATCTTAGTGGTTGGAAGGGACCTTTGAGATCATCGAGTCCAACCACATGGAAAAAAAAAAAAAAAAAAAAAAAAAAAAACACAAACAACTTTTGTTTATTATGATAACTTTCATGACCTTTTCAATGATTGAACATCATTTGCTACATCTATGTAATTCTTATCCTGGAGAATCTTTGCTGATTTAGGATGGTATCCCCACCTCTGCTGGCCTANTCCAGCACTTCAATCTCCTTCCTGTAGTGAGGGGCCCAGAACTGAACACAGTACTCGAGGTGAGGCCTCACCAGTGCCGAGTACAGAGGCACGATGACTTCCCTACTCCTGCTGGCCACACTGCTCCACCTGAACAAATTCACCCAAGTAATAAATACACTAAGTCTAAATCTCCTCGATGTTTTACAGTAAATAATAAGTATGTCAGTAGGGATATGCCTGTATCAATCCAGCTTTAGCAATGACAAAATGTCGTCTGTTTTTAATAGAAAAGTGTATTAAAGGAAAAGAAAGCTGTTAGAAAATATATCCTGCATGACATTCATGGCCCCAGTGAACTGCATTAAGGCACTGCAGTAATTAAAAATTCACTTCAGAGGAGATTATTATTCCTTGATTCACAGTTACTCTGTCTATCAAGAGCCTCCTGGACCCAGGCGTTATGAAAACATGATGCCTCCATTATGTGCTAGATTTCTGACTTAAATCTTCAAAGGAGATGTAAAACTTTTCCAAACCGTGAAGATAAAAATCATGAATAAAAAAGACCTAGTGAGCATTTAGATAATTAGGCCACAGTGGATGCTTTCAAAAATTTAGCAGCTATGCCACTATAATAGAAAATTCCTCATTAACTTGTGTACTAGCTTTTTCTAATCTAATATTAAGTTAACCACTCATTTCTAAAATCCTATTAGTAATACTGAGCAGAGATTTTAACAGTGTTAAGAAAACGTGCTTTTCTGTTAGCAGAGGATGAGAAATTCGGGCAACAAAATACATGTAGTTGGATAAAGTTTTGGTCTCTTCCATGGTAGCTGCACCTACTGAAGTAAATGGTAGTAGTGTCATAAAAACAGGAAAAGTCCTTATATTAATATACAGCCAATATCCTTAAGGAGTGTGTGGATTGCAGCAGTATAAATCTATTGCCTTCCAAGCAGTTATTCCTGTTTGGAGGGGGGGTTTTGGCATTTAAGAGAATATTAATAACAGCAAATTTAATTCAGTAAATGCTAACTCTTGCTACACTCGAGAAGCTGTGGCTCTGGTCATTAAAAACCAACTAAACTGATATTCTAGTATAAACTGGAAAAATCTCATGCCATTTCCAGTGCCACAAGAAGTGGCAGGAAGTTATTATGCTTTCCCCTTCCCCACCCCCAAAGCTAAATTTAACTTTGATTGGTTTTGCCCAGTGTTTTTCTGGTTACAACAGCTGGACAATGCTGCCTTGATATGCAAATGATAAATTGAAGACTGACTTGTGGCTTTTAATATCAGCAGACTTACTGCAAACTCCAGTTGGTCATTATTTTTAAAAAAGCCACCTTATTTTCTTGCTTAAAACTGTAAATCTCAGAAATAGTGCAGTGTTAAATAGAGAGATAAGGGTGTTTTAAGTGTGAATAATTAAACAGGATTTTGCAATGTAGAAAACAGTTAAGAAGTTGATGACAGAGGACCTAGGTCTTTGTCATGGGATTAAGGAATTGAATATCAACTAAAGGAGATTTTTGGAGGGCTAAGTTTTAATAAAATGGGTTAATTTACTGACCAGTGGATTTTCCTTAAGATTTGGTGAGGAATTTCATCACTTCAGATGTAGGATGGGGACAATGTTTATTTGGTCATTGGTGCCAGGAAAAATGCTATTTTTAGCTCTGTTACTACTTTGATAGTTGCTGAGGAAATAACTTGTCATCTATAGTTCACACATAAAACTGGAAATGGCATGCTTACCCTACTTCAGAAAAAGGAGGAGTAAAAAATGGGCAAGCTGGATGAAATTTTGGGATATAAGTCATATTTCTGTTAGTGGCTAGTAGTGAACATTTATGTAGGAGTTCTAGGGCAACCATACAATAACACTTATAGTTCTGGAGTTATGTGAACTAGGAGAAATATCTTAGTTTAATACTTCCTGGTGGATGAATATATAGCCATTTTTTCTTCCTTTTTTATTTTTTCTTTTGAATTCTTGTAAACTTTCAACATAGAAAGCATCTTCTGTGACGGAACTGTGTGTAGGACTGAGTTTTTCCACAAAACCATCTACTTTAATCACAAAATCTATTGTGACTAAAAACAACCAGCTTAAGAACTGCCATGCTATATCCTTTACTGAAGTGTGGAACCTTTTGCTTTTATTGCTTTGAAGATTTTCAGTCTAGTAAAGAGGAAGGCCACTTGTAAAAGATTGCAGAAGGACCTTGTGGCACTGAAACACCAGGCAATAAAATTGCAGGTGATTATGACTTTTCATAGCTGATTCAGAAGGCCTGATCTCCTCCTCTCCCTGGTCAAAAAATGGAAATGGTGAAGATGATTGATTTAAGTGTAGTGGATAATACCACGTGTAGTGTTTCATGATGTTTAGGCTTCAGACTGTGGGAACGAGTGGCATCCCCAAAGCTTCACCTGTTTAGAAGTCCTAGAATAATCAAAGTTTTTATGCTTGACAAGATAAAATCCCACAATTTCTTAGTCTGCTTTTGATTAGGAATACTTAAAATCTAAATTGTGCTATGGCTGTAAAATATCTGGTCTCAAGAAGAAACCTCACTTCCTCTGTTTTAGTATTATTATTATTCTGCCAGACAGGCAGAACTGAGTGAAAGAAAAGATATCTGACATACTTTGCTAGCAAAGTATTATTTTGCCTGTGAAAAAGGGAATGAGCTGAACCTAGATTTCCAGAGTAGTAACTTAGTGATCTTGATGATGGAAAGAGGTCTGATTTAATAATAATTATTATTTAAATTGAATGAGTTAAGGTGTTTCTGATGGATTTCATATATTAATCCAATGCTATTAACCTGTTAATGAGGCCATATTTCTTTGAATCCTCTGTTGTACACTGTGATCTGATAGCCTGGCTGATTAGGCCTCAGGAATCTCACTTTCCAGGGCAGCAGCAGTTTAGGTACATCCTGGGATACTGTTACCAGGAGATTCAAGTGCAGTGACCTAAATCTGCTTTCCATTTGTTTTACTGCTCTGTCTTTGAGGAGTGTTAACTTGATAAAAAAATTGATTTAAAAACTTTTTTTGTTCTCCCCACAATCATCCCATGGAGACAATCCCTGAGACTCAGATCAGGAAACAGCTCATTTCTCTGAAAGAGAAATGCCCTATATGCGCGGTGGTTCAAACCAGTCAGACAGGCCTGTCAGTGGCAGAGTCCTATCTTAATATCGTTACTGTTTATTTTCACTCTTCTTCTAAAGCATGATTAAAAGTAGTTCCACATACATATCACAAAAGACATGTGGCACTGAAATAGTAGGGCTTTTCATTTCTTCTGATTCTCTGTCAGTGGTAATCTCATTGACCATTTAATACAAACTGCACAAGGTGAAGAGAAAATGGTTTATTCTATCGTCATGTGTAATAGAACGTGGTGGCAGGAACCTTTTTCTTGCTACAAGAAATGAAGTAGCTGCAAGGAATACAGGCCCTTAAAATACATCTCTCATACTAATTCACATTAGCCAGTTGCTTATGACTCTGGCTGTTCTAGTTCACCTTTGTTTTATTAAAGGTGCATCCGAGGTCAACTGCCACTAAATATACTGTTAAATATTGATTTGACAATTTGAATTAATGTAATTTTCAGTTGTTCTTCCCTACTTAATGTACAGCAGCACTTCAGTGACCCAGTCAATAAGATCAATAGCGCTTATGTGAAGTTCAGGCTATGGCTGTCACTGACTTGCTCTGCCCTCCTCCTTGCACTCTTCACCCAGGGTCAGACAGGTTTTAGTAAATGCACAATCTGTGCTCTTGCTAATAGGTTGTGGGACTTCTCTAGTGAAATGCATTCTGTGCACACCAATTACTTCTGAAGCAGATTGTTTGGTGCCTCATACTGATTTTTTTAAATTACATTGCTCTTTCTCCTTTAACAACAGAAAAGCTTAAACAATGAAGGCACCTTTTGTGGTTTGTTTCAAGGTTTTCTGTAAGCCCCTCTGTATATAAGTATATACTTGGTAATTTGTAAATAGCAGGTCTTTACTTGATAACACTTGCTAATCAGTGTGTCAGAGCTAAAAGGCCAATATTTAAACACAGAAATGTGGCTAAGTTAAGCATGTGTTTTAAACATTTGATTGCACGGTTGGTGTACTAGCAACCTGGAGAATTATGCCTTAATGAGAATGAAAACATTGGGGCAGTGAAACGTTTAGTACTTTGTCAAAGTAATGCCTGAAATACAATGTGCCTTGCTGTTGCATAGGAAACTAAGTGTGACTGTTCCATGAATGTGCCTCCCGTGACAGACTGCTATCCAGGTGGTAAACTGATGACAGGAGTAGATTCGAGTGTGTATGACCTGAGTCAATTTCTCTCTGACCATTTTTCATCCAGTGTAAAAGGTCTTGTTTTCTTCTCTCTTTCAAGCCAGGAGTATACATGTGTGCATAAGTAGATGGAACGTGTGTGTGAAGAAGAAAGAAATACGAGAACTATTGTGTTTTGATTAAATTTGAGAGTGGCAGAGGGTGTCTATTAAATATGAAACTGATGTTTATGCTTTCTTTTAGGAGAAGAATGCCATAGCTCTTACAAATTAAAAAAAAAAAAAAAAGAAAAGAAAAAAGAAAAATCTACTTGCATGTGCTTCTTCACAAAATAACCCATTTCTGCTTTCCTTCTGTAATTCACGATGAGGTCTAGATCCATGCTGTGATTATCTTGGGCTGCCACACACCATCCTTACACTCTTTCCTCTGGGCAGTGTTCTTCACCCAGGTTCAGCCTCCTGTAAAGGAGGTGTTCCAGGATCCCCTGCTTTCCTTGAATCACCAGCATCTGGCTACAACAAAGATAAGGTTACAGGGGGCCAGCATGAATGATGCAGCTGCTGAAGCCACATGCTTTACATGAACAGCAAGGAAGCAGTACAGTCCCTGGCCCTTACTCTTTAGAGCTTAGAGAATGTAATTAGAGAACAACAGTTTAACGGGGCTAGATACTACATTAACTGGAACAACCATCGTAAATAGAATCAAGCTTTTTGTTCTAGTTCCAAATACCAGAATGACACATATGGATCAATAGTAAAACCTGCATATCTTTCTGCATTGGACGACCATCACCAAGGATATATTTTGAGAATTTGGCTGTTTGTGGCTTTCCTTACATATTTCCACACGAATCTGTTTTCTCAAAGGTGCATCTTACAGATCTGTTCAGATGACAGAAAACAGGGTCACTAAGAGGAAAAAATAGATCAGTGCAGGTAAAAGTTCAGGTATGTCTATGAGCTTGAGAAAGTTAAGTGATGATAGCTTTACATTCTAATTTATAGTTTCAGCAATTTACAAGTGTCTTCTGTGAAGATCAAACTGAAGCCGCTTTTCTCTCAGAAGAAAGGCTTATGTCTTTGTTAAAGAAAGAAAGCTATCTTTGTACTTTCTGACCATTCTCTTTCATTTTGTAACCTTTCAAAAAGCTCTTTTAGCTGTATGGAATATAACAGATTAAAAACGCCTCAGGGGATCTTTGTTCTGAATTGCTTCTTTCGTTATTTGTTTTTCCAAGTTATTCTTCATGAAAATAGGAACCCTCTTGTTCTTGCAAAGAATATTTCTTCTCTCCTCTGTTTCTCCCCTGTTTTTCCATGTTCTGTAAGCTGACCGAGAGATGTAATGATTAAAAAATTCTCATCACGCCCATATGCCTATGTGCCCTGTACTTTGTCATTTGGCAGTTGAGTATCAAAGCATCATCATCAATGTTCTTTGAAAACTAAGCAGGTTGGACATGCAATTTAGATGAAAAACAATTACACTCTGTTAGCTTGCTTTTGGCAAGAGTATTAGGGCTCATCTTGGAGACAGGAAACAAAAGCAGCACTTCATCTTCATGAATTTTAAATGAGGGAAAGTGTATGTGTGTGTGAGAGAGAGTTGTCTGGCAGAAGCTTTTCTCAACAATCTTTCTCTAACTAGTTCTTTCCTGTCTAGAATATGTGCTACTCCCTGCTACTGGCATTGGCTGGAATAATATGAATTTCCCTATAACACAGGTAGTTTTAACGATTGTCTCACTAGAGTTTCTTTCAGATCATCTTTTTGGTATTCATTAAAAACAAAAGGCTGTGCCTCGGTGACAAGCTTCACAACCAAAAAGGAAGATGATTAAAAGCACTAATAGATGTTGTATAGACTCCTTTTCAGCCAGACAATTTTTTTTTTGTCGTGTTATCTGTGAGGAGCCTACCCTGTTTTTAAACAGTTTCAAGTGATCATTCTTAGATCTTTATAAGCAGTATTCATAAAAGGCTTTCTGACAAGAATACTAAACTGAATGCCATCTTTTTTTTTCCAAACATCTATGCAAAACCCAATCATATCTGTCCTGTAGGCTACGAACAAATGTATGACAGCATGTACTGACTCTGGAGAAACTGCCCTATAGGGAGTATGTAAGAGCAAGTTCAATGGTAAGCATATATTTTAGTGTTTGGGCTTTTTTCTGAATGAGGGCCGTAGTCTGTCCTGCAGCACTTGCAATGAAGTTCTGAACAATGTCAAAAAGAAACTAACAATGTAAGCGTCTGTCGTCCTTAAGAAAGGTCTTTTCTCTGAACTTTAAAGCTAACCATAAACATCAAGAAATTCTCAGTGCATGATATTAACCATGTGACTGAAACATAGCCTGAGTTGCAGCTTGCCAGTATTGTGCTGCTTGTACTTGAAGTCTGTCAAATATTTAACAAGGACAATATGTTTGCCTTAAAACTAAACATAAAACATTCTCTACTTTTTTTTGCCTTAATTTTTTTCCTTCTTCAATAAATAAAATCTTTAATTTGATGTCAGAATTAGAAGCAATTTTTTAAAAAAATTCCTTAGAATAATATTTTTCTGAATTCTATATATAGGGTGAAATATAGCCTAGTCAGTTTTTATTCTGGGATCCATCAGTGGTTAAAAAGACTTCAAATTTCGTATGGATAATTTTCCCATACGAAACTTTACATCATGATCAAGACATTCCTGGAATTAAGTTATATTTTAATAGGCAAAACAGAGATTTGCAGCTGTTGAGGCAGCTCTGGATTCTTACTTCTGATACTTATTCACATTGAAAAAAAAAATTAAGCTGGTGTGTGAAGGCAGAGTTTTCCATTGGGGGTTTTTTTCCAATCTATTTGAAAGACCATTGCAGTTTCAGGTTGGGAAAGGAGTGCAAAGATTATATTTTTAGACTGAGATCTGAGGCCTATCACTAAGCTTTTAGGGGCCATGGTAGTTGAGCAGTAAAGCTGCTTTGTACTTTAATGTAAACATTTGCATTATGTCCACAATGGGCTACCCCTTGAGGGACGCGGCAATCTTGAGCCTGAGATGTAGTTTCATGGTGTTCAGATTCATTGTGTAATTGTGACTGGGGATAAATTATAATTATTTTATCTCTGCTATGTTCTCAGTAACAGAAAATCTTAAAAAAAAAATCAGCACCATGCTTGTGAAATTCACTTGTGATTGTGAAATTCAATCCCATCTGCCTGGAAGAAGGGGAAAGGGTTACCTAACTCACCATGTATAGCAGGTTATTAATGAGGTCTGGGATGAATTCTTATGTCATCCTGTTGATCCTGTCCTGGTTTTGGTGACCCATTCATGGTCACCAAGACAGAAATTGTGTGTACTACTCTATCGGAAGAAAGGCTCATGAGAAATGCGGAGGAGCCAGAACGTGAGAGGCAGATGAAGGAGCATGCTCAAACCCATTTCCACTGCAGTCCACGTGGAATCCTGCACCTGAATCCGTTACTGCGCTGGGTACCGTGACTACAACAGCATGGTCCAAACTGGACGTTGCTGTGTGTTGACCGCCATGTAGGACTGACTTGTGTGATGTGTTTGGAGATTGGATTTACTGAGCAATGGCAGCTGCATAGTTTTACACGTGCCCAGAGGGTCTGCTAAGTGAGGGGTGTTTTCCAGTGCACTCTTAGAGGCTAGGAGCAAATGCTCCTCACTAAAAGCCAAATGAGTGAGAGCAGATCCCAGCTGATGTTGCAGCATGGTCTTGGCAAGCAGGAGTAATCCCGGCCCTGGTCTGGCAGAGGGCCATATAGCTCCTGGACTGTGGCTGTGTCAGCCTGCCAGGGACCTACACTTTTTATCACTCGGTACTAAAGTGGGGACTGCTATAGAATCATAGAATAATAGAATGGTTAGAATTGGAAGGGACCTTCTGGCAAACCTTTACCTGTCTGTTTCCAAAGCTATGCTAGGAGAGGTTTGGCTCTTGGGCTGCCTAAATATTGCTACCAGCAAGATTCAGCCCTCGTTGTTTGTGACCACAGTGGGCCTGTGCGATCCAACCCTGGTTTGCCTCAAAAATATCCCTGTGGGGATGGATGCAGCCGTCCTGATTCTTGTACCTTTCCAATGAACAGGCTGGCATTCCTCTGGCAGCAGGCTCCTCTGTTAGATGACAGAGAGATGAGAGAGACAGTGTAAATGCACGCCAAGTGAAATGGTTAAATAATTCAAAGAAATTGCTGTTGAGATACTTACAGGCACTCTCACCCACCTTTCTTTTTCAATGCTTATGTGGGAAGCATGTTCAGAGCTCCATAGCAAATGTTTACATTCTGTAATTCTGAAAGGTGATGGGTTTTTTTAACTGTTTTACAAACAGTCTGGACACTTAGCTAAGCTAAAAAATTAAAAATATAGGAGGGAAACAATAAAATTACATAAAGCAGATAATTAGTAGAGCTTTCAAATGGTACTGAATGTTTTTACTTAGAGGCCAGTGGTCTGATAGCTAAAGTGGATTATTTCTGACTCATATGTAAAGTTCAGTTCACTTTCAAGTACCACGTTGCTCATCTTAAAATTGTCAGCGCGATCTAGCTGTCACAGAGATGTTGAAAGAGAACTCTTCTTTGCTTAAAAAATATGTAAAATATAGTTCTAGTATTACAGCATATGTTCTTTTAAATATTCCTGAATTGTGAAGTAAGAACCAGGGAATTTCAATAAGCAGAAGATCAAGAAAATTATATATATTAGGCCCCAGGCTTTAATTAAACACAATGTTATAAGTTGTTCAATTGAACGGGTACTGAGAATTGCTTATGGGCAGGAGCACCAAACAGGTTCACACTAGAAAGTAGAGATCAAAAAAAAGAGGCTGAGGTCACTCATCTGTATGTCCATATTTCCTTGAGCATTTCCCCCCAAAGAGATGCTGATACTTTTAGTGATTCTTTTGGGGAGTGTCCAGCTGACTTGCATTAGATTCAAGTATGTCTAGGAAATTGTCTTTAGGATTGCATGCTTGTACAAGCTTTTTGCTTACATACAGGCTTGGGTTTATTGAAGTTTTCAGTGAAACTGCAATAAAGAAAAGGGGGATGATATTTCAATTAGGTTCTCCAGTAGCTTTACTCTGAGGAAAACAAATCAATGACCGACAACTTTTTTTTTCCTCATAGTCCGAAGAAAACATTCATTATGGTATATAGACACTGGAAAGTGTCTATATAAACAGCCATGTAACTTAGCTGGTTTTGTTCTGATGTAGGATTTCAGGCTAGGTTTAGACTAGCACAGGGCAGGCATAAAGATGTTACTAAGGCAAAGCTATTAAGACAAAGGGACATCAAAGACAGTAAGAAAAACTTCTATAGATATGTGAGGGACAAAGGGACATCAAAGACAATAAGAAAAACCTCTATAGATATGTCAGGGACAAAGGCAAGATAAGGGAAACTGTGGACCCTCTCCGGAAGGAAACGGGAGGCCTGGCCACCCAGGATACAGACAAGGCTGAGCTAATGAACCCCTTTTTTGTTTCAGTCTTCACTGGCAAGGGCTCAAACCACATTGCCCAAGTCATGGAAGGCAAAAACAGATCCTCTCAGATCCTCTGAGAATGAAGAACTGCCCAGAGTAGGAGAAGATCAGGTTCAGGACCACCTAAGGAACCTGAAGGTGTGTAAGGACCCATCCTGAGGGAGCTGGTGGATGAAGTTGCTAAGCTGCTTTCCATCATATTTGAGAAACTGTGTCAATCTGGCAAGGTTTCTGCTGACCGAAAAAAAGGGGAACATAACCCTGATATTCAAAAAAAGGGAAAAAAAAAAAGACCCAGGGAACTATAGGCCGGTCAGTCTCACCTCTGTGCCTGGCAAGAACATGAAGCACAAATTTGGTGGCCTTTTACAATACTTGGTGGACAAGGGCAGAGCAACAAATGTCATCTACCTGGACTTATGCAAAGCATTTGACGCTGTCCTGCATGACATCCTGGTCTCAAAACTGGAAAGTCATAGATTTGATGGATGGATGGACCACTCGCTGGATAAGGAACTGGCTGGACGGCTGCACTCAAAGGTTTGTGGTCAATGGCTCAATGCCCAAGTGGCGGCCAGTAACGAGTGGCGTTCCTCAGGGCTCGGTACTGGGATCGGTGCTATTTAACATCTTTGTGGGAGACATGGACAGTGGGATAGAGTGCACCCTCAGTAGGTTTGCCGATGACACCAGGCTCAGTGGAGCGGTTGACATGTTGAAGGGAAGGGATGCCATCCAGAGGGACCTGGACAGGCTTGAGAGGTGGGCTAGTGCAAATGGCGTGAAGTTCAACCAAGCCAAGTGCAGGGTCCTGCACCTGAGACACGGCAATCCTAAGCACAAATACAGGCTGGGCAGAGAATGGCTGGAGAGCAGCTCTGAGGAGAAGGACTTGGCAGTGATAGTAGATGAGAAGAGCTCAGCCTGAGCCAGCTCCTGCCCCATCAGCTGCTCAGGCAGAAGTGACATCCTGACATTCCAGAGGCCTACTCCAGCCCAATAAGCTCCTCAAGTAAGAGTGACCTCATAAGCNAGTTTATATATGTTTATATATTAAACAGATATGTTTACTTAATAATTTCAGATGTATTAAATGGTTTTTCAAACTTGGAAATCATAATCTCAGCTTGAAATAGTTAAAGCTGCACTTCCTCACCAGCTATTTAGTCTTAAATGGTTTTCATGATTATCCGGTGTTCTTTCTGTTTTTATATTTGAGCCTTTTGGAATTGTGTTTTTTGGGATTTTCATCCATATTTTCACATATCTTTTTTTCATCCCACCACGATGGCTANCTGCAAGAAAATGCCAGCAGCTGGCTTTAGAAAAAGTTTTCAAGATTTTAAGAATGAAAATATGCTTTAGTTGCAATATGCTTTTTTAAATGGATGTTTTTCTCCAAAGAGTTTGAAGAAAACTCAAGTGGGAGCTGTCATAATTTTCCCAGAAAACTGTCTCTTAGGAAACTCACTTTGTCAAGCTTTGCTCATGACAAGTAGAGAGAGTAAGCTTTATGTATAAACAAATACTGTGTCCTGTGCAGATATCAGTGTATATATTTTTATTCCAAATGTATTCTGCAGCTTTATGTAGCCTTACCATAAGTAGGTGTTGAAATAACTAGACAGCATTTCATATTTCCCTGTTAAGGGATTTTTTTCCTTCTCAGCTTCTGGAAGGATAATTTCACTGCTTTTTTTCAGTTTTTAGAACTCAAAGGTTGAAACAACATTTACAAGAAAAGAGTAGTGGTCTTTTTCTGTTGCCACCTTGCTTCATCTCACAACTTCACCTGGGTCCCAAGTTATACTCCAGGGCTGTCCATACTCTGAAGTTCTGTTTTTATATTTGAGCCTTTTGGAATTGTGTTTTTTGGGATTTTCATCCATATTTTCACATATCTTTTTTTCATCCCACCACGATGGCTAGATATGTGTTCTTCAAATCTTTGAAATTAAAGCAATACACTCTGTTCTTGTGTGACAGTACAAGTGGACTGTGAAAGCTGGTTCTAGTGATAGCCTGAGACTGGTGAAGGTGGTGGCTTTGGCCTCCTGAGCTATCAAGATTTGATGACAGAAAGACGGCAGCATGGAGCTGTCCTCTTCCTTGTCCTCCTTTGCCTCTTTTGGATCTCTCAAACTCAGCTCAGTCAGACCTAAGCGTGTAGCCTGTGGTTTTGAACACACCAGAACCTGACATGCCAGTCTATTTTGGAATTTTGTAAGTGAGCTCTTACCATCTTAATGGGTGAAACCAAACCCTCAAATTTATATGCTTCTGTTCTTCAGGCTACCTAAATTTAAATTTAATATATTGAGATCATTTCTAATAGAAGCTGTGGGGGATGTGATCAAAAGTCTTTTTAACTTCAGCTTCTGCCCACTGTCATTGATCTGCAAATTTTTCTTTCACAATGTGTTTTAAACACTTTTCACATTTTCTGTTCCCTGCCTGCCCATTGTGAAAACCTATTTGATTAGAGAGCATCAAATAATTCATCAAGGCTTCTGATCTTTTGGAATAGGTGCTGGTTAGCATTTCAGCAATACGTCCCTAAATGGGAGATTGAATGGCAAGAATTCTGTTTGGAGGGAGAGATTTGTCCATTTGACAGAGGTCACTTCTACTGTAATTCGTAACAAAGCAGTGGTGTGCTTGATATTTCAAGAGAATAAAATGGCTTTTAAATGGCTCTTCCTCTCCCCTTCACGCCCCCCACCCCAACCCCACCAATATGGCAAGAGCCCAGATTAGGTCCTATGCTACAGAATTACACATGCAGATTTGACCCTACTTGGTGTTTGTGTGTGGCACGAGTTCTGAAATCAAAATGAAATAATGTTGTATTTTTTTTAGGCCTAAGAATCGGATTGCTTAGCAGTGTGATGAACAGCTCTTGTCACCTAGTTAAAGGCAGGGGGTTTCTTAGATGGTATGCCTGTCTCACGTATGGTAACGTAGCACAGATCCCCTTTCTACATGTACACATCTGCTGATGCTTGCGGTGTTTGAGTCATCACCACCACCAGAAGTAATGTTGATGTGCCTCTATCCTCAGTTTAAAAGAGTTCATAGCTATAGCTATATTGCTTTTGCACCTGAGCTAAAATATACTTGCCAAAACTCACTGTGCAAGTGATGCTCACTGGGATTTGTCTGTCCTTTGGACTACTTTAAGGATAGACTTTAGACTACTAGAGGACTTGAGCTGGCAACCCAGTCCTTGAAAGCTAAAATCAGCACCATTTAGATAGATAAAGGAAAAAAAGCAGATTGTGAAATGGCTGGCAATAAAGTTGTATCCAGAAATATATTTAAATGCATTGGAACTAAGCACTAAAGTTGTTTCCTTAAGACTGAGTTAAATTCTTTATCAGACAATTCTGATAAATTGTCTGGTATCATCCTTAAATGTGTCATCCTTAAATAAAAGCAACCCAAAATGCTTGAGGATGGTAATGCAGGATGAAATTCAATGGCTTGGTTTTTTTTTTTTTTTTTGAGATAACAATAGGTAATAAATTAATTTACTGACTATAAAGAAGACTTGAATCTTTTTCCTTATTTTCTGTTAATTGCTGATGGAAGCTTTTAGGAAAGGATCTGTTTGCTGCATTTTTACAGTGCTGGTACAATAAAGGTCTCACTGGGACTGTTAGGTGTAAGTGTTATGCATATATACATGAGAGAATCAGTAGAACTATTTTTTTAGAATGTTGCTCTTCTTTAGGAATGAGGTCGATATAGACACGGGCTGTAATTAAAGCCTAAGAAGCAGTTTTCTGTCCCTGTTTTCATGCCTGGCCTCTTTACCACAGAGGGCTAGCAACTGCAGCGTTAGTCTATGGGAGAAGAATAGTTGCTGACTTCCCAGTGGTGCTTTGCAGCATCTGCTTCTGGTGATGGAAAGACACATGATGATGGAATTTAACAACTTTCAGGGCAAAAAAACCTTTAATTAAATAGTGCTGATCATTTTTACCCAGTTTTAAATGACTTGCTGCATGAGCTTTTCTTCTGTATCTCTAATGAACTTCATCATATGTGCTTTGACTGCAAAAATTTTCATTGACATTCATATCTACTTTTATGAGTAGATATGAGTTTTATGCCCTACTTTTAGTTGTAGCAGTTTGGTACAGATATACTGTTAAGTTAGAATTAATAAATTTATATGCATGTGGGTGGCAACTATTCAAAGCTTTTTGGACGCTTTGACAGAAAGTGTTTTAAAAGAAGGGTAGACATGGTGCTTATAGACATGGCTTACTGATGGTTTTGGCAATATTAGATTGATGGTTGGACTCAGTGATGTTAAAGGTCCCTTCCAAACTTAGACTATTCTATGATGCTATGTTCTGTACCAATGTGCCTTGCTTAAAAGCAGGGGAAGGTAACATTCCTGTCCAGAGATTGCAAAGCTGTCTAAAGCTGTAGTCTAAATAGATGGTATATACAGATTATATATGGAGCATATGGTAGGTGTCTTTCTCTGATTTTTCCTTGTGATAAATTACCGTTTTTCAGCAGTTTGAAATGCATCCTGACAAAAAGCTGCTTTTGCATCACCCTGTGTGTTTGTCTCTTCTGGGTGCCTGTCTTACCACACCATCTCCTCATGATGTGACTGTCTTTCACATTATTTGATTAGAATCCAAGTCATCTCTATTTTTATGGGGTTTTTTGCTTTTACTCTGTATGCATGTAAGTGAATATGCCTTTTCATTTCCTATTTTGCAAATAATCTCTTGGACTTTCAAATGCATACAGATAAATATGGAATGGAAAGGAATTAAAATATCCCCGTTACACTGTACACATGAATGTCTCTGCTGGCTGAAAATGGATCTTGGAGAAATAATATTCACTGCTCACTCACTTCTCTCATATAAAATCCTGCTCATTGGAGAAGAATTAACTCACCAAGCTATTGCACTGCACCAAAAGCAATAGCTCGCTTCTCTTATTGTGGGTGAAACACAGGGTAAATTGCTGTGTGTAGGGTCTGCAAAAGTCAACTAGTCTGTGGGATCAAAGGCTCCTTATATTTGACTGTTTCTTTGATTTAATGCTGGCAGAGCTATCTCTGAATGCGTAATGCAGAATTTAGTCTGCACCTAGTCACCAGTTTGCAGAGTGCCCTTTATGTTATACAGCTGTCAAGTCTTCTGTGCTAGATTGATTTCTCCCTACACCAAAAGACCAACAATGAGACCAAGTGCCAGTCAGTTTTCTTAATTAGGTTCCTTTTTAAATGCTTGCTTGCACTTCTGGCAGTGTGAGTTGAAGCTGGCTCTTGCACTCAGTGAGGTGGATCTGCCATTTTAAAAAGGCTCTTTCTTACTTGACTATGTATTTGACAATTTCTTCCTTAATGGTCATCTACTTTTTTTTTAAAGCTATGTCAAAATTCTTAAACTGAGTAGTAGCAGCCTCTAAAATCATGAGAGGAATTAAGAAACAGAGAGTTTGTTGCAGGGTCACTTAAATGGCTGTCTTGCTGCTCTTGCAACATTATCCTATTTGACAGTGGCAGGAGGGTGCATAGCGCCTTCCATTATGTTTCATGGGTCTGTGAATTGTGGAAAGTAAATTTGTGGGTTAAGAATCAAATGGCAACATTGACATGATAGACATGTCTTCATTCCTTCCAGAAGGGCTTCTGCCAGCAAAAGGAGATTTGGCAGGTACAGAGACCTGCTAATCCCCCTATATAACACCTTTATGTTAAGTCAAAAGAATAAAAAGTATACATAATCAAGTAACTGAGATTTTTATTTAGTGTTGCCCTACATTTTGCTATGTGGTGTCATCAATCTCTCTCCCACTCAAAATTTATTTTCTGAGGATTTTAGTGACCCTGAACATGCCTTGAAATGTCTCTTTCCCAGAGATCTGTACGTGAGGTATATTGACTCCTAGAGGGAATCTTTGCTCAGAGAATTCCCATGGAGTCTTACTTTCACCATCCTTCAAAAAACTAAAAGATTCCTTTTCTGCTTTCCGTACAGCACACTATTTTGGACTTGTTCCATTGATAGCCCCCTCTCCTCCTTGTTTTTAAGCTGGTAGAGCAAAGCTGAGAAGACAAAAGCAGAAGCGCTCTGCCTGGCATATGCCCGTGTCAGTCCCACTGTGACACTGCTTCCAAACATCACAAACAAAAAATTTTACTCTTTCCCAAATCAGCTTTTTTATTAAGCCCACAAATTGTTCATTCAGAACACACACCTGCCTGAACAAGCTGAATAATTGTATGTACAAATGAATCGAGAATTATACCCATGGTGATTTGTTTTCCTATTTAGCTTCTGCTCAGCAAGGAGAAGAAATGTCTCCATCTGAAGTTAATTTACTAACATAAATGACCATAAGCTTCTGGTAATGACTCTGCTTCCAGCACAAACAACAGGGCCTGGGCGTATGCAAAAGATACTGTAGTTAGAGGATGAAAAAGTGGTCAGATCAACAAAGATCTTCAGCTGCAGTAAAATGAGAAAATGTAAATCTTACCACTTTTCCTGTGCCCTGAGGTGAGGGAAAAAGCATCCTAATATTGCCATAGTTGTCAAAGGCAAAACAGTAGCAAGACAGATGCTTTCCCTCCAGGTTTGGCAATATCCAGAATCACTCTAGAGCTCACAAGCAAGCTGCTGTGTTAGCTTGACGTGGCCCATATTTCATCCTGGAGAATGGAGACAGAACAGCTTTTGAGGAACTTCCCTTTCTTTTTCCCAAGCTGTGCTGCCCAGGCTGCCCGTAGTACTTAGTGGTCCAGGCTGATTCAGTATGCTGTAGGTTAGTTAGCTCTGTGGCTTCCAGTCTCTAATTTATTCATTCGATTACTATTGTACCACGTGCTGTTATAATCCTAAAGGCAATAAAACGCTGATGCAACAGGAGCACCTCACGTTCTTATATGGTGTTATTACCCATGGCTTGACTTAAATTGGCCGTGGTTTTGACTTAACATAACGAGCTTCTAAGAACTGCTTGTGCTATCCTTACATTGTGAGGGTGTATGGCAGGATCTCCACTTGCTTTTGCTTTTAAGTATATACATATCCATATGCTTTTAAGTATATACAATGAATAATGATACCCTTTCCAAATTCACCAGGGCACCTCTTCTTTCCTTTTTTTTTTTTAAATTACTTTGACATTTGAAGATTAAAAAGGTGCTTCTTAAACCATTGATTTTTGAAAACTGGTTCTGACTTCCTGACTGATAGAGGGAAAAAAAAATATAACTTTGTTCAATGATAAGCTGAACAAGTGGTGTTTGCAGACACAGCTAGGGAATATTAATATTAGGCATTTGGTGGTGTAAATAATAGTTTCTTTGTACCAGACCATGAAAGAATCTCTCCATTTCCATCTTTAGAAGGTTATGCAACTTCATCTGATTAATTTCTCCAGGTCCGACTCTTGTTCCTTACCTAGTATTTAAAAAATATTGTTCTTTCATTTTTAACATTGATGTATTACACAGCTGTGATCGGCTGATTTGAGGGTGCAGGTAACCTAAGGATCTCTCTCCTAAGCCTACCTTAACCACAACTCTTCTGCTCTCCCTGCACTGCACTGACCTGTGATCTTTTCAGTATATAGGGTGATGCTTACAATTGATCCTTGCTTCTATCCTGGTTGTCCTGGTTGTCTGTCCAGAAACAAAGAACATTGTGACAGGAAAAGCATGTCTTTCCTTCAGAAGACCTCTGATTTTCATTTGCAGGAGCTTGATTATTTCTGAATTCTGGCTTTCCATCAAAATTAGCTAAAATTGGTCCACTATTACTGGGACACTGCAGACATGAGCCTAATCACCTTACTAGATCAAAAGAAAAACTTCAGTGCTTTGTTAGGTTTTGGGGTTTTTTTAGATTTGTTTTTGTTGGGGCTTTTAATGTTTGATTTTTTTTTAAGAAGGGATATGAACTGTTCATATTGTTCTCACTAATTTTTAAAATTACTTTAAACTATATGTATGCACTCTGTATATTCGTTACCACTTCTGACTAGTTTGTTTCACGTATGTAATGGGTGAAGTTGCAGATTTGTCAGGTTTTTGGTATGGATTATTGACACTTAAATCTAGTGAATTATTTAGAGGGGAAAAAATAAATGTCACTTTTCCATTTTTCTGTACTTTGGCCTAACAATGTCATTACAAACTTTACCATCACAGATTTGTTTGGGTTAAAAACCCCAAGTGATTACTTGCTTCTCTGGCCTCTAGCAATTGTTCTAGGGCAATATCATCCATTATTTCTTTTTAAACTACGTCTCTAATTATTAGAATCATGCTTTCTCTCTTCTCCATTGTTAAATGTCCCAGTTTCAGCTGGGATAGAGTTATTTTTTTTTCAGGTGGCTGCTGTGTTTCATATTTGGTACACTAATGCATATTATTTTAATTGCTGCTAGATAATGTTTATATTGTTCAAGGACTTTTTCAGTTTCCCATAGGAGCTGAGAAGGAGCACAGAGAGGACAAGTGACCAAAGCAATATTCCATCACGTAGACATCATGCTCAGTATATAAATGGGAGTTGGCTTGAAGGACCGGAATCCACAGTCACTGCTTGTGACAGGCTGGGCAACAAATTCAGTAGGTGGTGAGAGTGGCTTGTGTTGTATTACTTCACTTTGTATATTTTTTTACCCTTATTAGTATTATTATTTTTATTTTCCTTTTCTATTATTGTTCTATTAAACTGTCTTTAGCTCAACCCATGCATTGCTTTTTTTCTCCTTCCCCTGTTTTTCTTCCTCTCCTCCCTACCCTTCTGAGGGGGAAGGGGAAGAATTGAGAGAGTGACTGCACAGTCCTAGCTGCTGGCTGGGGTTAAACCATGACACTGAAACAGTGGTGCAAGTTATATTTGGTTGTTTTAAACTTGTGTGAGTTCTTCCACCGCTCTGATGAGGTTTGCTTGTACACCTGATGCAACAGATGCAGCTGATGCTCTCAGAGTGTGAACATGCATTTTCAATCACAGAACACATTTTTTTTGTAGTGGATGACATTAACTGTATATGCAAGAATATCTCTTCCTAAAGGTACGGTGCCCATTTTCCTGTAATCCCTTATCTTCTGTACCTACTTCCCTACTCAAAGGTGGTCAGTCGTGGTTGAGTAAAGTAGCCAACTTGACTAATTTTCTTTTAGTCAAAGCATTGTCTAATATGCTCACAGTGTAATGAAAACACTTCATCACCAGATGGCAATGTTGGATGTGACTAGCCACTGTGCTTCCTCTGAGGGCTGTAGCAAGAACTCTGGAAGGAAATGGTACCATTTGGTCGGGAGAATGAGTAGCCATATTGGCAAAACTCTTTTATCTCCTTTTTAAGTACCTACAATGGAGGTCAGAAAGGATAATTTTCTTCTTTGTCAAGTGCAAAGGAAGACTGGAAGGAAGTTCATAAGAAATTCAGCTCAAGTAAAAGATTAAGGACACCTTTCTCAAAGAAATATGTGTTCACACTTCTTTGTCCTTTTTGCAATTGCTCTTTATAATAATTAACACCCAGAGACATTTCCAAGGTTACACTAACTGTATGCAAGAATTCTGCCAATCACAGTTCCCAGACAGCAACTGTGAGAAAACAATTTCTATATGAATGACTACAAAGGCTCTGAAATTATAGTTTTTCCTAATTTTAGGGCGTCAGCTGAATATATATGTTGCTGCATTGTGTAGTTTTAAAAAGTTTTGTTTTTTTTTCACTTGAAATAGCTGTCTAAGGTAATTCTGCTTACACATAATTTTCCCTGAAAGATTTATTTGAATAGAAATCATAATGTCCGGACACGTTCTGTGTTGAATGCTTCTTTGAGTTCACTGTTATTCTAATCTACTTTTTTTATGTATTATGCATAAAGAACACACATGAATCCAAGGGACGATTAATGTATTCCACTTAATGTATACATAATACGAAATCTACTATTAAGATTATGGTCAAGTAGCTTATTTTTAAGATTTGAATAATTAAAGTATAATTTAAAAGCTCTGAGTGGAAATTTAATTTATTGAAATAGGATAACATATATTGCAGCCACACCAAAGGCAAAGTTTCACTAGAAAAGCAAATGTGAAATCTAAGCTTTTCATAGTGAGCAACACAATTTAATGGAGGCACAGTTAGTTGAACAGTTCCTGCAAAGGCACAAAGTGCTAATTTTTCTTTCCACTGACTCCATCTCACAGAAGTAGTCATAATATCAGTAATTTCTTTCACATCTATTTAGCTATTTCTGGTGATGATTGAAGGAAACCTGTAAGAAAATGCCTTAAATTCATCATTGTGTAGACCACTGCTTAATAAACTGAATAGAGTGTGTGTAAGTAGTAAGTGGTTTTGGCCCAATCAGTTCCCTCTTGCCTGTGGTGCTGACAGTAGATGACTTGTTGCCTTTGGGTGCCTCTTTAATCTAGCAGGTAATTCTGCCTGCTGTTTTCCTATATTGACTTCAGAGGAAGGCTAAGATGATTTAGTGACTTCGTTAAGCACTTAGTCAGAGAGGATGAATCTGGGCCTAAAGCCACACTTAGAAATTATTTTCTTTTTAAGTATCATTGCTCTTCACCAGCTTCTGCTTTCTCTCTCTGTTGAAAGGCAGGAAGACAGCAAAGGCTGATTACCAGCTGTATTTCTAGTGGTCCCTCACTGGGAGCTTGGGGTGCCTCCAGTAATGGATTTGTCTGCACCTTTGCACTTTACCTTTATAATTCAGGGTGAAACCATAAGATTAGGTTAAGAAGCTGTTTGTCCAGAGACACTGCAGTAGCGTTACAGTCAATTCTCCATGGTTCTCTTGCTTTGCTCTTCTCAAGTATGGTTTTTCAGGTGGATGCTGATGGGACTGTCATGGTTTTGCACCCTCTGCCAGGTCCCAGTCAGCTTAGCCATGGCTAAGCAGCCTTTCTAAGGTATCCTTCTATCACAGAAGCTGTCTGTTCCCTGCCTGTCTGGCTGTACATCTTAAGGATAGATAAAATGATTGACAGCACGTGCCGTCATTCAGCATAGAGAAGGAGGACACTGGGAAACCTGATGCCAGATGAGACACTTGACAGAAAGCAGCTTACAACTGCAACCAAAATAAGGGCTTACACATTATAGACTGCTGCAATTGCAAATTATCAGAAGAACTATGACTTGATTGTTGTTTGTTCCCCTTCTGTTACTCTCTTGGTGATGAGTTCTTTAGAAAGCAAAATGCTGTTGCAACAGGAATTTGGCATCTAATTGTAAAATGGTTTGTTTCTTTGTTGGAGCCTGATAGGCAAGGTATGTGTGCAAACTACTCAGCAAGATAATATTTCATGACAATCGCATTGCTCATTTAGGCCAAGTCACTTGTCCACACCACTGTACAATAAGGTGTCAAAGTATTGTTGCAGTGACATCACTTTCCCTTCTAATTTCGCACTGGTAATTTTGACAGAACGAGAAAGGCAATGTCGGAAGATTGCATCTATTAAAGCAGATTTGGGCTGACAAGGTAAATTATAGCATTATTGTTCAATGTCTATTTGCACTTTCAGGCTCCCACAAGATTGCTTCCTTTTTAAGATACGAATATCAGATTTGAAATGGATTTTACAAAATCTCCTGCAGATATAGGAATTAAGATCTATTTAAAAGAAAACTCTTAACCATCAATCCACAATAGGATGAATATCACAATGCGTTTTTTTAAATTTCTTTTTAAAGCAAGTTGCAACCCTTGGTATTTAAGTTTTTTTTCCTGGAAGAAAAATACAAAGCGAGATAGAAAGAACAAAGAGAAATATTTTCCCTTCCTGAAAGATTCCATTATATAGATTTGAAACCTCAAGTGGGGGATAAATTCTACTTCCTAATCCTCTAGGGTCTGGCATAATATGTACATTTTTATACTAATAAAAGAACTACCTACTGATGTTTTTATCAAGATCTATCTAGCTCAGTTTGAACTACATCAAGGTCAATCATCCTGTGAGGTTTTTTTAGGAAAAGGTAAGCAAGTTTTGATGTGTCTTTGTCTATAATTAATAAAAGAATTCTCATAAAAATAGATCTCACAGAATAGCTTCTCCAGGAAAGCAAACACTTAAAATGATACAAAAAAGCCATGAAATTTTTTATAAGGAGTTAATAATTTCACAAAGAGGTATTTTAAGCTCTGAAGAGTAACATGAACTAATTTGTTTTACTGGCATAAAGCTGACAGAAGAGGTATAATTAACATTTGTTTTGTGATGTTAATGAAATCCATTCTGGATTGGGAATCCCCCTTATTGAAAAAAAAAAAAAATCTGATGCAGTGATGGTGATCTATAATATATGGGGAATTTACTTTTCTTTTTTCCAGAGCAAGGTACCCTGTATTGATAGTCCAGGTGGAACTGGAAAACTGTTGTGTGGCACTCCTGTGTTATGAGCCAGTTGCATTCGTAGTCATTCTCAGCCTGTGTTACTGAAGTGTGTCTGCCTGGATAAGTTCATGTGGTTCTCACCTGCCTGTAGGAGTTGTTACTAACAGTGAATAGTCATGAGGACAGTTCACACAGAAAGCATGAATATCAGAGACCTGCTGCATAGAGGTAGTTCATGCATGTCCTTGATAGGAGTCCAGTGAACTGTTTGGCTTCACATTGTACTTCCTCCTACGGCTCGGAGGTGTAACTCCACTCAAGCTGCATCTACAGTGGGAACCTGTAGTGAGCACCGAAGGAAAATCTACCAGTCTTTTTGTTTGCTTGTTTGTTTACAGTTTTGAAATTTAATGCAAACCAGTAATTGCTTCCAGGTCACAGGGAGGTGGGTGAGCATTCTCCAATTTGTACTGCAACACAAAGCTTACAAACTAGACTACCTATTAGATATCTGTGTATTTAATTCTGTGTGTTGCATTGCCTCTCATGTAATTAAGAAGCGATGAGACTGAAGGGCAATTTCAGTTTTAAGAGAAGTAGAAGAAAATTTCTCCTCTGACAGAAACTGGCAAGAAGAGAGAAACTGGTAGTCCTGATTTGTTTCTCCATCTACATGAGAAGACATGTCATGCAAATTATAGGCTGTGGTGGAGCCGCAGCTTTAGCAAGCTACAGGTGGCCTGCCAATTCTTAAACCTGTTTTTAGAAGAAAGAAGAGTTTTATTTACTTGAGTCATCTCATAAAAGACAGCTATTGGTTTAATTCCTTTATTTTTGAGATAGAAAATTTTAGAAATTTGAAAATTTTGAGTTATATTTCTAGAATGTTGCACCTCTCTCATTTAAGGAACATGAGTTCCTTAGAGGGTAGACACTGTCTCTTGCTCCATTCCAGTGGCTGAAAGATTAAAATCTCTACCCTTGTCTTCCCCTAGAATTCTGTAAGGTACATGCTACTGCCCATTACATCTGTTAATTAATCTGATAATTACTGCACATGGAGTTTAACACTGATGCAGCCAGCTTGTGTTGTGGACCCTGATGTTCTTTATTTGTTTAAAGCAGGTAAGACTGATTCTGTACCACATGTTGAATGTGAAAGACACAGACGAACCTCATCTGTCAGCACAGGTAGTTAGACCTGATATTAATTTCCACCAGGTCCATTATCGGAGATGCCTCCTACTCTTGTTTATACTTTGTTACCTCCACCATAAATATTTTTTCATGCAGGCTGGCCATTTTTACTCCTGCAATCTGGACATCATCCTGTTTTTTTCAATAGCAACGCAACTATTAATACATAAGGATAGAATAAGGTACTCAGTCTTTTTAAAAAGCAAAAGATATTTTTTTTCCTTTTCTTTCACAGGCCTTCTAGGGGTAATCCCTTGAGCTGGGAAGAAGGAATACAGCACAAAGAGCAAGAAATAAAACAGCTCATCAGACTTCCGAAAACACTCTCTTAAAACTCAATCATATATTTTTGATGTTACACATATGAGTTGGATTTTGTCACAGAGCTATTCCTGTGCTCTCCTGGACAAAGACTTCTTTTCCTTTCATCTGTAACATCTGTTACTGCTTGCTCTTGAGAATGAACTGGTTTTAAAACTTTTATGAGAGAAGCAAACTGTTTGGTTTTAGAATTTGTCAGCTACTGAGCCTGTATTGTCCAGGTGCTGTTCGGCCTAACACAATGTGTAAATCAGGTTAAAAGAGGAATTAAAAAAACAGGCTGAGTTCAAGAGTCATAAGTACCAATCCAGAGGTTTAGTTTTCTTCAGATAAGCTGGAAAAGGACACACTAAGAGATGACACAGTATGTTCAGTTGTCACAGGAAGCATTTGTGTGTTTGGGTTTTAGTTAAATGGGTAGGTATGGTGATATTCATAGTGAACGCCATCCAGTTTTTAACCCAGCGGAGAGTACTTCCATCCAAGCCGTGGGCAGCCAGTTTCCCCAGGAGGATACTGTGGGAGACTGTATCAAAGGCCTTACTAAAGTCCATGTAAACAACACCCGCAGCCTTTCCCTCATCCACCAAGTGGGTTGCTTTGTCATAGAAGGACATCAGGTTTGTCAAGCAGGACCTGCCTCTCATGACCCTGTGCTGGCTGGGCCTGATCACCAGGATGTCTTTCATGCGCTGCATAATGGCATTCCTCTATTGTCATCCTTGTCATCTTCATCAAGAACTTTGATCACCTCAGTAATGCAGATGTTGACATCTTTCCTGTTCTTTAGGAATTCTGCAAGACCTTGAGATACTGGTTGAGTTGATATGTGCCTTTTATGCGATGGATGGTAATCATATGCACTACTTGATGTTTTAATTTGTATTTCCTGCAGTCTCACTGTTTTTGGTGTGTATATCTTGGTTTCTTCATCTGATCCTGGTTCAAGGTGTGCTTATCATTTCCCCTTCCTGTAAATGGGACTGAGGTAGCCATCAGGTATGAGAAGAGCTATCAGCTGTGGTGGTCCATAGCTGCCAGTCTTTGATACAGTGGGGTTTCCTTGTTGTCTGCATATAAAAAGAATAGTACTTAGGTACTCATCTGCCTGCTACTTGACTTCTTCAGGCTCCTGCGTAAAAAAAGATAAAGGTACAATAAGTAATTTGCCTGCCTGCTGATCCAGGGCAGCAGATGGGTACCTAGTGTGAAAAATGGATGAAAAAGGCTGAAAAGTATCACTTAGAAAAGAATCATGCAGATTGCTATGTCAAAGAAGGGTTAGCAAGTCTTGAAATAGGCAACTATGGAATAATCTGAACAAAGAAGAAGATTACTCTCAGATTTTACTGATTTTAGCAAAAAGAACTGAGCTTCTGGAGCACTTTCCCATAACTGAAAAGAGAAATAAGTTTCAATGTTCTCTTATGTTCACTCAAAAGATGAACATAGGCATTCATCTCAGTTCTGGCTTTGCTCAAAAAATAAAGCAAACAAAAAAACCACCCTTGGACTCCACATAATTTGAACTCAGATGTGTGAGCAGTGTTGACTAGTACTTGGAATTTTCCAAAGTATAAAATATTTTGCAGTAATGTTTCACGGGGTACTGGACAAGAATGAGTATACCTAAAAGGGGAAAGGATGCACCTCTGCACTTTGACTGACTACCTCAGTGAAAATCAAGAAGGAGGATGTGAGAAGAAATAATGAATGATCATAAACAGTCTTCTAGACAAGACGACAAAACTGAGTTAGTTCATTCATGAAAGCTAATAAAAATAACATCTTGCATGTCAGCACATAAATGAACCAATGTGGACTATAAACAGGAGAAGCTGTAAATCTTAATACACAGTCAGGAACGTCATTTAACTAGTATAACAGGTTTTGTGGAGTTACTCTTTACTGGATTGCTAATATACAAGTGTATAGCTTGGTCAGGGAAAAAAAGTGAGATCTTGAACATGAAGAACAAACACAATATGCTTGCCCTGACGTTTTCAGGAAATATGCAGTTAGATTTGTTCAGTCTATGATAAAAGCTGCAAAATTATATGGTAGAAGTTTACGTGGGTTTTTTTTTGTCTGTTTACACAAAAATCTTTAATCAGATAACAAAGCCAGAAAAAAATATAGAAGACATCAAGTGAAAAACTTAGTTTTCAATGGGAAATCTTCACAAATCCAAGCAAAGACCCAGGCTGCCTAACAAAATGCAGGAATGCGGATAGGTTAAAGCTTTGTTTTGCTAAAGAAGGTGGAGGTAGCAAGTGTAGAGAGAGGGCAATCAAATCTAGAACTGCCTGAGGTTGTGAACTGAAAGTGAATGAAACTGAAATAAGATTTTATGATCTTGGGAAGGGAAGAAGGGACAAAGCAAAATAAAGATCATAAACTTCCAGAAAGCACATTCAATGAACTCTCAGGATTGCTATTTAAGGTCACATGGGAGGAAAGCCTGATGAAAAAGAAGCTACAGAGAGCTGCCACAGGACAGATGAGCAAATAAGGCCAAGTCATGGTACCTTTACTGATATCAAGAAATGACTGAACACAAAATGCAAATTTGGTGATCTAGTTGATAGACTAATGGCAGAAAAGCATAAAGAGAATGTATAGTAACAAGGTCAGAAAGTTATGCACAGAATGAGGTTAAATAGCAGGAAGTATCAAAGGAAAAAAGAAAGCATTTTAAAATAAGATAATTGTAAGATCCGTAAGTCTATTATTAGTAAAAGGAAATTGAAGGGAAAAGGAAACCTTTTCCCTTCCCAAACTGAAACCCATCAAATGGTATGCATGCCTTGTTGCATTTAGTCTTCCCAAGAAGGTCAGTCAGGAACAGATGGTTAACACAGTTAATAGCAATAACAGAAGGTTCAATCTGAACTGTAGAAAGAACAGATTAGAGAACATTTAGAAGGAGTAGTTGTTTTCAGATTGTCTGGTCTGATAAACTTCATAATATATATGAAGTATACTTAGTGACCTGGCTGAAGCAATTTCATAATGATTGGAAGTTGCTTTAGAGAACTGATGGAGGACAGCTGTGGAACAAGAGTGCTAGAAAGTGGCCAGCATAGTGCCTAATATTAGTCTTTACATAGAAACCCAGACAGGACAGATACAGGATGTATACTGGATCAACAAGCTACTTCTGTTCCCAGAGTTCTGAACTTCTGAAAAACACCAAGCAAAAAGAGTAGTAACTAACCTGGATTTATTGAGAACAAAGTAAATTGAAATAAATTATAGCAAGGTGACAAGCAGTTTGGATAGGGGAGATAAAGTAAATACCACTGACTTTTGGCATTGGTTAATATGGTAGCTGAAAAGGGAAGCTGGGAAACCACCATCTTGAGTGAAAATATTGCAGTACTAAGTAGCAGCATTTAGGAAATCAAGTACCACAAATTCACTGTTGAATTGGGGATATATATCTACTTTAGTTCTCTAAGGGGGTCTAAGTTTACTCAGATTTTCATGTAAATGAAAACCTCTTCTTATTTATACTTGGAGGGGACTAAGTGTAGGGGGAAAAGATTTTAAAGGTTGTCTGGTGAACAAAGAAATTGAAACTCAAAAGAGGACAAGCTAACATGTGGGTGTAGGAACTCCACAAGGACAGGGTGGGCAGCCTCAGAGAAATGTTAGATATTAGCTCATTTGAAGAGAGACATGAATGGTAACAAGGTCAGAAAGTTATTTCTTCTTGAATAGTACATCTGAGCCCTTGCCAGAGTAACATCTGGTTTTGGATACTTCAAGAGAGACATACGTAAATTGAGGTGAATCCAGAAAAGAACAGTCCCTAGCAACTGTTACCCATGAGAAAAAAAAAAGAATTGAACAGCCTGTAAATGTTTATCTTAAAGAAAATGTAATAATTAGACGGGGGCTTGCTAAAAAGAAAAGAATGACTTATTCTCATTTCTCTGGAGAGAAGAGTGCTCATGAGCTCAGATTGCTAGGAAAAACAGGTCAAGTAGGAATCAACAAAAAACCTTTCCAATGGTAAGGACAGTGAAACACTGGAATGCATTACTTGGAGGATATTACAGATTTTCCAATGCTAGTAGCCTTTCAGATTATTTTTAGATGCATTTGTCAAGTATATTTGATCCTTGTTTGACACAGATGCATGAACTTAAACTTCACCCAGCTTTCTTCATTTTCTGCATGAAGTTTCTCTGCATACCTACTGTATGGACTAGGTGTACATGGACTGCTAATTTGAACAGGTCTTTGGGTAGAATATTGTTAATTTTTTTTTTTTTT
>VXBJ01004227.1:49724-59773 GCA_013400055.1 Nycticryphes semicollaris
TATAAATCATCTAATCATCTCCAACATCCATTTGTTACTGAGTACTGATGTTTTCAGAGAACAGCCTATGACAGTCTCAAGATCTGGGTGTCAGTAGCTAGCTCAGCACTTGTCACCATTTTATGAAGTTAAGGCTTCTACCTCCCCACCCTATGAATTACTGACCTGAGGTAATTGTAATAGAAGGTCTGCTATTCTTATCATCGCAGCCATCACTGCTGTCTTCCCACAAGTTCAGTATTCAATTGCCTAATGTTGCTATCTGTCGTTATTCCAAATCTTGTAACTTGCCTAAAAAATAATGAAGCATCAGGTCTTATCCCTTGTTTTAACAGATACGATACTTAAGTATTTTATTATGCTGTTACCAATGCAAAATTTGGTATTATAGGTGGAAGAAATCTGCTGCGTCACAATATGAAGGGAAATTACTACACTTCAGACAGCCTTATGGATTTTTGTATAAGTTAAATTTCCAGGTCTGAAAGACCCGCAAAAGGAAAATGAACATACCCCTAACAACAACAACAAAAACCCCCTTGTCATATCTGGCATAGTGATCTGTTTCCTGGGTTGAATAGTTAGTAAATTAAAAAAAGTAAAAGTGTATGTTTTCCCCACTCTAAAAAAATGCTATTTGAGCTAATAAAAGACATTATTTATGGTGTGAATGTCTGCACAAATAGAAACCTAGAATATGTAGTACAATATAATAATTATCAAAGGAAAAAAAAATTTAGAATATGTGAGATTATTTACCATAGTTTTGAATTAATATTACTTTATAAGTGCTGTGTCAGCTAAAAAGTGACTCTCTGCTTCAGGGATAAAATGAGATTCTTAATATTAATTCCCTTTCCATTTGTACATGCTACCAGTAGTCAGTGAGGTAGTAAAACTTGCCTTCCACCTGAAAGGAGTGTTGTGATGTATGTTATCACTGGGGGACCATTCAGAAATTATTGATGTTTCATAAGGCAACTTAGCTTGCTTCCAGTATTGGAAATACAACGTACAATTTAATTTCATATGCAAAATGTTTAGTTTGTGATTTTTTTAACACAGATTTTTTATCTCTTAAACAGTGTTGCTGTGTAGTTCAGTATAAACAACTAATTGCCCCATTGCTATTTTATGCCAGTTTTAATGGTCTATTCATAGATTATGTCTTTTTTTTGGTAGCATTTAAAAGGGAAATGGAAATAGATATGAAGTGAAAGAAATAAGAGAGAAGAATTACATTATCAAACTAAAATGGAAAAGGAAAAATACTGTAAAATGACAAATCCATTTTAAGTACTGCAACTCTCTTTGTACTGTCCTGTCTTACACAAAAGTGCCTGCTTCAGAAACTTAGAAAAAAGTAGTGGTAAAAGTGTATTCCCTGATTTTAGCATTCCACAGTTACTTTTGAAGGTGTATGCATTGTGCTTTTAGTCATCCAAGTTTGTTTTTTTCCTGCCTTTTTTTTTTCTTCTAAGGTAAGCCAGTAAATTGTTTACCTTCATGACTATTTTAAGTTTGCGTAATCTTGTAGTGTACATTTCTGGAGTAGTCAGAAGTGTGGCTGCATCTCTTGTAGGCCCTATGCTAATTTAAAATTACCCACCTTAGAGGAAGTTAACAGTAGCATAATGTAGCAAACTACTGATTAGCTCCCTTCCTAAGAAGGCATGACTTCAGCTCAGTTTTTGGCCAGGTTTAAAGTGAACCCAATGATATGCCAGCCTGAGTTATTCTAACCATGATATTGGCACCCTAAAATAAATGTACAACCAGTTTTTCCAGGAGAACCCAGTGTTTTGTTGAATGCTTGCTGTGTGCAGGACCTATGCCGGGTATCTGCTAGAAAATAAGATGATAATGTTCTTAATGATCATTAATATAAAACTAATTAGTGTTCAACTCATTGGGGACAGTATGTTGTCTTTGGTTAATAGTGACTCACACAGAACATCTTTACTGCATTATGAAACGCTTTTGGTGCAATACTGGTACCTGGGGTTGTTCTTGCCCAGATGCAAGACTCTACACTTGCCCTTGTTATATTTCATTAAAATTCTCCCCACCCAACTCTCCAGCATGTCCAGGTCTCGCTGGATGGCAGCACGGCCTTCTGGCGTGTCAGCCTCTCATCCCAGTTTTGTGTCATCAGCAAACTTGCTGATAGTGCACTCTTGCCTCATCCAAGTCACTGATGAATGAATGTATTGAATAGTACTGGTCCCAGTACTGATCCCTGAGGGACTCCACTAGATACAGGCCTCTGAAAGTGTGAAGACTGTGTTCTTCTGTGTTCTCTTATCTCTATTCTTTCTGTATAAGAAAAATGCCCAAATTGTAATGAAACAAAGTTTTCATCTTCCTAATTCTCTTAGGAATTAGTAGTAGCAGCTTTTCTCTTCTAGTTACTTGATTGTTACTGTCACTTTTAGTTGTATCAGTCAAAATGCTTATAAACCCAACTTCACTGCTTTGGTACAGCAGGCTTACTCAGGACTTTTAACCCATTTGGCTAATGAAGAAACAAGAAACTCTAGCTAATTTTGAGTCAGAAACATCTTTCTCAGTCTCTTTCCTGTCACTAATCATGTCGAGTGATTCCAACCTGTTTTCTCCCACCCAGCAAAACACAAGGTAGAGCTTTACCTTCAAGTGATTTATAATGGAATACTTTCCCTAAAATGTGTCTTGTGTTGAGTGTAAGGCACTCAGAAGAAGGTGTTCCTAGAAGGTATTAAGTACATACACTGGAAGATTCTGTAAATAGCCAATATGTTATAAGTAATATGTTTTTGCAATAGTTTTTAAAATGCTTCTTTAAATAAAAAAGTGTTTAAAAATAGTTTTACTAATGAATTGCTAAGTAATCCATAGATTTCCATAGAATCATAGAATGGTTTGGGTTGTAAAGAACCTTAAAGATCATTGAGTTCCAACCCCCTTACCGTGGGCAGAGACACTTCCTACTAGTCCAGGTTACTCAAAACCCCATCCACCTGGTCTTAAACACCTCCAGGGATAGAACAACCACAACTTCTCTGGGCAATGTGTTCCAGAGTCTCACCACCCCCACAGTAAAGAATTTCTTCCTAATACCTCATCTAAATCTCCTCTCTTTCAGTTTAAAACTATTACCCTTCCTTCATCATTCCACTCGCTGATAAGGACTCCTCCCCATGTTTCCTGTAGGCCCCCATTAAGTACTGGAAAGCCGCTATAAGGTCTTCCTGGAGCCTTCTCCAGACTGAACAACCCTAACTCTCTCAGTCTGTTTTCACAGGAGAGGTGCTCCAGCCCTCTTATCATCTATGTGGCCTTCTTCTGGACTCCCTCCAAGAGATCCATGTCCTTGCTATGTTTCTTGCCCCAGAGTAAGACATAGTACTCCCGGTGAGGTCTTACCAGAGCAAAATGAGCAAAATAGAGGGGCAGAATCACCTCCCTCAAACTGCTGTCCATCCTTCTTTTGATGCAGTCCAGCATGCGATTGGCTTTCTGGGCTGTCAGTGCACATTGCTGGATCATGTTAAACTCATCAATCAATACCCACAGGCCTGTCTCCTCAGGGCTGTTCTCAATCCACTCTCCGCCCAGTATGTATTTGTGCCTGGGCTTGCTGTTACCCATAAGCAGGACCTAGCACTTGGCTTTGTTGAATTTCATGCAGTTCACACAGACCCGCCTTTCAAGCCTGTCCAGGTCCCTCTGGATGGCATCCCTTCTTTCTGGCATGTTGACCACACAACACAGCTTGGTGGTGTTGGCAAACTTTCTGAGGGCGCCCTCATTCCCACTATGTCACCAACAAAAATGGTAAATAGTACCTGAGGTACACCACTTGTCACTGATAGCCTCTTGGATGTCAAACCATCAACTGCAACTTTCTGAGTGCTACTGTCCAGCCAGTTCCTTATCCACTGGGTGATCCATCTGTCACATCCGTGTCTCACTGATTTAGAGACAAGGATGTCATGCAGGACAGTGTCAAGTGCTTTGTATAAGTCCCGGTAGATGATTTCACGTGTTCTTCTTTAGTCCACCAACATTGTAACCCCATCATAAAAGGCCAAAATTGTCTGAAATTATTTGTCTTTAATGAATTTTTGTTGACTGTCACCAATTCACCAATCACCTCCTAATTTTCCATGTGCCATGGAAGACATTCCAGAATAGTTTTCTCCATAATATTGCCAAGCACAGAGAGGAGACTGACTGGCCTGTAGTTCCCCAGGTCTTCCTTTTTTCCTGTTTTAAAAATGAGGGTTATCTTTCCCTTTTCCAGTCAATGGGAACTTCACCAGACTGCCATGTCTTGTCAAATATGATGGCTAGTGGCTTAGTGACTTCCTCTGCCAGTTCACTCAGGACACCCAGATGCATCTCATAAGGCCCCATGGACTTGTGCACCTTCAGTTTCCTTAAATGTTCTCAAACCTGGTCTTCTCCTACAGTGGGTGGTTCCTCATTATCCCAGTCTCTGCCTTTGCTTTCTGCAACCTAGACAGTGTGGCACTTGCTGGTGAAGACTGAAGGGAAAAAAATCATTGAGTTCCTCAGGCTTCTCCATATCCTGTATAACCAGGTCTCCTGTTTCCTTCTGGAGAGAGTTCATATTTTCCCAAGTCTTACTTGCACCATTGACCTGTAGATGCTTCTTTCATTGTCCCACACTAAAATGTGCTCTTGCCAGATTTAACTCTGTCTGGGCTTTAGCTTTCCTAATGTCATCCCTGGCTGCTCAGACAATTTCTCTGTATTCCTCCCAAGTTACTTCTCTTTGCTTCTACCCACTGTAGGTTTCTTTTTGCTGTTTGAGATAATCCAAGAGCTCCTTGTCATCCATGCAGGTCTCATATTTTTTTTGCCTGACTTCTTTGTTGGGATGTATTGCTTCTGAGCTTGAAAGAGGTGATCCTTGAGTATTAACCAACTTTCTTGGGCCCCTCTTCCACATGTTACCATGCCAAGTAGATCCCTGAAGAGGCCAAAGTCTGCTCTCCTGAAGTTCAGGGTAGTGAGCTTACNACCCTCCTCACTGCCCTAAGGATTTTGAACTCTACCATCTCATGATCCCTGCAGCCAAGGCCACCCTTGAGCTTCACATTCCCCACCAGCCCCTCCTTCTTTTGTTGAGAACAAGGTCCAGCATAGCACCTGTCCTTGTTGGCTCCTCTGTCACTTAGAGAAGGAAGTAATCATCAACTCATTTCAGGAATCTTCTGGTTTTCTTATTCCCTGTTGTGTTGTTCCTTTGAGAGATATCAGGGTAGTTGAAGTCCCCCATGATGACAAGAGCTTGTGAATTTTATCTGTCTAAAGGGGGGCCTCATCCACCCAGTCTTCTTTGTCAGGTGGCCATAGCAGACCCCCAGTGTAATGTCTCCTGTCCCTGCTCTCCCTTTAATCCTGATGCATAAGGTCTTGGTCTGCTCCTTGTCCATCCCCAGGTGGAGCTCCCTGCACTCCAGCTGTTTCTTGACACAGAGGGTGGCTCGTCCTTCTTGTCTCTCCTGCCTGTCCTTTCTAAAATGCCTGTATCCCTCCATTCCAACTCACCAGCCACGGGAGCTGTCCCACCCCATTTCCATGATGCCAATAAGATCATAGCCCTGCAGGTGTGCTCGTGTCTCTAATGCCTCTTGTTTATTCCCCATGCTACATGCATTTCCGTAGAGGTATTTAAGTTGGGTCCCTGATGAAGCTGATTTAATGAGAAACCACGGCAGCCCTCTATCTATTGCTTTGCAGTAACTAAAGGTATGCATTATAATTAAAGATTTTATTTACTAATTTTAATTTTTTTACCAATTTTTAAATAAATACTTTATTCCTAAACATTTATCATTTTTTTTCAGCCAAAAGTGTTCAATGGAGTTGAAAGTGACTTCACAGAATGACTGTGGCATAGCTAACTAGCCCAGAGGTCAGAGTTGCCAGCTGAGTTGAGGTGAAATTGGGATCATCCCCTTAATCTTCATGGTAAGACTTAAACTGCCACCTTCATTCTCTTTGTAGACAAATACAAAAGGAAATATGCTGCCTTGGCTGCAACTGCTTCACATCTGTTAGTGTTTAATTATTTTTTGAGTCATAAGACTTTTAACAAATCTGGACCCTAATACCTCCCTTGACATCAGGCAAATAAGTATGTAAGACATTCCTTATGGAGATGTCCTAGAAGAGTGAGGAATATCTAAGCAGACCTTTTGGCGCTCTCTTCTCTTGCATACTTCCTGGTCTACAGCTACTCCTGTGCCGTTCGCGCTGACCTCACAAGGAGGCTGTCCTTCCTCTGTAGTAAAGAAATGAGATGGATTTACTTTCGGTCTGTCTTTTCCCACTTCTCTAGGAGCAGGAGAGGCATCTATTTCTCTAAGTCGATGTCTATTTTAATTGCCTTAATACATTTTCCACTGAGGTTGCTTTCCCTATATGTATACTTTCCATTCACCTTAGTAGAATTCTGTATTCATTCCACCCGCCTCTTTTACTCTCATTGCAAAAGTTTTATGTGTCTTTCTCCCAGCAAAAAGTGGTTGTTCAGCAGCCTTTGAACCTGTCATCTCAGATTTAAAAGGAAAAATTTATTGGCTTGTTTTCTCCTTAGTCTTTGGCATTGTCCATGTGCAGCTGGCTTCTGCAGATGTTTTCTGAACGGAGCTGGTGACTTTTAAAATCTTGCAAATGTCGGCAGTGTTACAAGTTTCTGCTTTGCTCAGAGCTGCAGCACACAAAATACATCTGTCCTTAGTGAGATCTGGCTGCTTTCCTTACCTTTTTATATATAACCTTCAACTCATACAGATATATTTGCCATAGCAGTAGAGTAAGTAAACGTGTATCTGTTATTGATGGAATGGTCTTTCTAATGCAAAAACCACAGTTCAAAATAAGCCTCATGTTACATTCACAGACTAAACACATTTTTCTAATTACCTTGGTATACTTTTATACTGCATGAATTCACAGCTGAACTTCTCATTAACTCTTCTTACCCCTTCCCCCAATCCCTCTCTGTATCCTTTCATGTTATTCCCTGTTGCTTATTCCGTTCCTCAGCTTTCTCCATTTAAGACCTTTCAATTGAGGAATGCTTCTGCACACAAACATCTTTCATATCTCCTTTCTTGTTCTGACTCTGAGGGTTCCTGCATTCTCTACAGCATCCATTCCACACCACATCTGCAAAGTGCTTTGCCTTTTGAGCTTTCGAAGGAAAGTACGCTAGAGAAAGAGAAGTGCTACTGACAAATACTCTTTGTTCTGCTACACTCACACATTTGTTAGCAATTAATTAGAGTGCAGGGAACAAGTGTATGAAAGTTGGTACCTATTAGGCAAACTTGTATGTATTTTTCACCTGTGTAAAGCAAATAGTAGCAAGTGGAGTTTGGTCCTTGACTGAAGTACTTTACTACCTGGAGTATGCATCCTAAGTGTGCTATTGAATTTCCAAATTCCAAATGGTGTAAAATCCCCAAAAGCTAGAGGAGAATTATCTTTTTCTTTCTTTTCAAAATAATGAGACTGTTGCTAGCAATGACCCATCATATGTCCTAGCACATATATCTGTCCTAGAACAGAAGTGTTATAGCATTGATGGCCAATTAAAAAAGAAAGTGTAGGGGGAGCCAGCCTGAAGCCCATTGCTTCCCTTACATGTGGGATACTAGTATTTTACCTATGTTTTGTAGGAAAAAAATGACATTTCAAAAGTTTACTTGGAAGTGTCCCATGAATCAGACAAGAAACCGCTAACAAAAGCAAACAGAGCCCTGGTGGTTTCAATATGGACTCCATATGTAGAGAAGCCAACAATTTCTTCAGATAGACTGAGCTTTTAAATTACAAGGAGGGAGAGGATAAAATTTGATGTGTTTATTTTTCATCTTGTGGGTTTATCATGAAGTAGATAACTGCTGCATGTACTATTTTAAAAAAATAAAATTCTTTTGAATAAATCTACAGGTATGTTTCTCTTAGTTAAATATTTTCTTATATAAAGATATAGCGGTTTCATAGAAGGGAATATATAAGGGATAACATGAAACAAGAAGGAAAAAGGAAGACACAGGTCTGCTTTACATTATTTTATTTTGGGAAACTGGTCCTAAGTGAGCTGCTACAAGGGTACTGTATCTTATCAGTATCAATTGTATTAAGGAGATTGTGTTGTTCCCAGTGTGCGGATAACTCTGCCAGGAATAGCTATGTTAATTTTCCTTGAGCTATTCCATACGAGGTCTACCTGATTTGAATTTTGTCATTTGTAAAAAGGGTATTTCAAATTGCTTTATTTTCTGCTAGAAACACAGATTTTAAGAGGGTGCTTACAACTAGTCTAGGATTTGATATGACAGATATTTATATTTAATGCAGAGCAAAACACAAAATACACTTAACCTTTATTCTGTTGCATTGTAAATGTATTCCACTTTCTTTCAACTGAAGTGAATTATATTAATAACTTGTTATTGTAAAAATGTCAAGAGTATTTTCTTTCTCTTTGAATTATCATTTCTCTGCTCAGGGTATTGGGTTTTGCTTATCGCTTCTGACATGGAAAGGGAGAAATGTAATCTTAAGTGAAATGTTCAGACTTCTCCTGAATAGGTAGGTTATTTCTTTTAGATTAGCTCAAGTAATAGTTACAGAGCTGACATACGGAATGTGGACGGAGACAGGAACCAGACAATGCACTGAAACTGAAACGCTCTCTCATTTAAAGATACAGTCTCCCTGGGACTAATAGAGTGATGTGCACAACATGTCAGGCATTGCTGTATGTGGCACTTCTTTTTATTTTCACCAAGCCAATTTCAAGCTTGTAACTTTTATTTTATTGTGGCATTATCACAGTAATTTCCATTCACCTTGCAGAGCTGAAATATGCTTGTTTGGGGATGAAATCAGAGATGCTTAAGAAGAAAAAAGTATGATAAGGAGTTTTGAATTTCATTCCATCTCTTCAGTTGATGATATATATTCCCTCTGCAGCATCTGGTTAATCAGATAGACCTTAAATGGTTCTCCTCTCTCACCACTTCAGAAACAGGTCATTCTCCCTTTTAAGGGATAGTTGCATTGTGGAAAATATGTTAATTTACTGTCAGACTGGATAGTAAAGGATGAGGACTGCATAGGTTTTATAGTTGAGAACTTTCCAAGGTGGCTTACAAAGCAAACAGAAATGTGAATTTAAATGTGTTCATATCATGTTTATTGTTCATAACCAGAAATATATGAGATACTCCTTACAATGATTTTACTCTGGCAAGCCAAAAAAAAAAATTCAAATGATGTCTTAATTAGAAAGTGTGTTTGTTTGAAAGATGGATGAATTGTTTCACTTTAGATTAAAGTCCTTTCTTCCGGATTTGTAAATAGTGGTACCTCTTTATATTCCATTGGCAAGGAAAATCTGACTAGAAGGCTGGCAAAGCTTTCCTTCCTGTTCTAAAGTGAAAAAAAACTTACTTGCCCAAGATGTGTGTAGTTTTGCATCCTCATTTTCAGATTAACTACTGCTTTCCACCAATAGTTATCAATGCATTATAAAGCTATTTGTGAAATAACAAGGTACAGGGGAACATAATAATCCTTATTTCTGTACATTTTGCTTTAAACTAAATATTAAGGTTCATTAATGTGAGTAACAGTATTGTTTTCCAGATGGAATAGTTTATTTTGCAAATGAAGACAATGTAAAACTAGATCTTAGAATGGTGTCAGAGATTTACACAAGATGTCTTTTCTAAAAAAAGGCTGCATATACTTTAACACTACTGGTGTGATTTTTATTGTGACTTTAATTCTGATACCATTGTCCTGTCCAATGTCAATCTTAGCTTCTGCCCATTTTTAAGACCTCATAAAATCAAGAATTAAAACAGTAATATTGCATACCAGTGAAAGGTTGGGAAAGTTACTCGCAAACCTCATCCTGGCCTACCCAAACAAACAAAGCAAACAAAAAAAAGCATCTTTTATTTTAAAGTCACTGTCGTGTATTGTTTCATTGCAGACAAGGAGGTTAGAATAAAGCC
>VXBJ01004227.1:74849-88449 GCA_013400055.1 Nycticryphes semicollaris
TTCTGGGCCCCACACTACAAGAAGGACATTGAAGTGCTGGAACATGTCCAGAGTAGAGCTACCAAGCTGGTGAGGGGTCTAGAGAATAAGTATTACGAGGAGAAGCTGAGGAAGCTGAGGTTGTTCAGCCTGGGGAAGAGGAGGCTGAAGGGAGACCTTATTGGTCTCTACAACTACCTGAAAGGAGGCTGTAGAGAGGCAGAGTTCAGTCTCTTCTTCCAAGTCACAGGTGATAAGACAAGAGGAAATGGCCTCAAGTTGTGCCAGGGCAGGTTCAGATTGGATATTAGGAGAAATTTTTACACTGGAAGGGTTATTAAGCATTGGAAAGGGGTGCCCAGGGAGGTGGTTGATGCCTTATATACCTGCAGGCATTATCCCTGGAGGTACTCAAAAGATGGGTTGACACAGTGCTTAGTGACACGGTTTAGTGATGGGTTGTTTTTATCAGAGGTAGACTGATGGTTGGACTAGATGATATCAAAGGTCCCTTCCAACCTATACAATTCTGTGATTCTAGTGGTGAATTTTTGCCTTCTTGGAAATGAGTTTGAGTTACAAATGGAAGTGTTCTGGTCTCTGACATTTTCACATCCTACGTATACTATGACAAGACAAAGGCATCCAGTTATCAGCATTTGTCACACAGATGGGATGACTTATGCAGTGAATATTCAGGGGAGAAAAATAATTGAATTCAGTCGCTAATTTTGTCTAAATACTCCAAGTCTGGAAAAAGCCCAGGAATGCTTCATAAACTAGCTGACCTGTATACAGACCTGCAAGTTTAGATTTTCCTTTTTCAAGTCTTCCAGCTCGTTCTGGTTTGGTACATTAGTACATGTATGTGGAAACTTTTTGAACGTGCGAGCTTTCCAATACACAGGTCTACATCTATTCTGTTCTTCTAGAAGTGTAGCCAATAATGATATTTATTTCTACCTAATCTTACTGTAGCTGAACTTTAAAAACAAAAGATTATACTTTTATATGAAAAAATACTTCAAAGATGATAAATATTTTCATGCTTGCATATCTTCTTCCAACCATTTGGATTTGGGTTGTGATATATTGGCCAGGCAATATCTTCCTCTTAGAAGTGCGTCACTGTTAGTACATCATTTCTGCCTGTCCAGTTTCCCTAGATTTCTTGTATGTTTGTCCTAGTCTGACATCTGAGTCTTCTTCACTCTGCAAACATCAACATTGGGACCATATTATCCATCGTGGTTCACTATACTTTTTAATGTCACTCTATTACTACCCGCATTGCTTTTGGCCACTAAATGATAGATTTGGCATTTGTATATACTTCAGAAGTTTACAATATGATCTCAGTTCTTCTTTACAGGGAATCTACTTGGTATTTTTATAGCTTGGAGTTGTATTATCAGTCTTTATCTCTTGTAATGATGATAAAAGTTCAGATTCTAAGGGAGAATACAGGAGAAAAACAGTGAAGCATCAATGAATCACCCTGGAGGAAGGTGCATATGACACAGTTATGATTGGCTTGTACTGACTGATTGTGTTGTGCTTTCCAAAAAGACTTCGTTTGGGTTGATGTTGTGGTGCATTATCCTTAATGCTGCCTTCTGTTTTGATGTTCTGTATAAAGTCTTTATTCTTGCTATTGACAGTGGTGCTGGTTTTCAAGTTGCAGGCATCTGTCCTCTGGGAATGAGCTGAGACTTTGGGCTACTAAACAGCTGTCAGTTGAGAATTATTTCAGTCAGCAAAATTCCTTTTCAACAAAAAGACCTTTTAAAAAAAATCGAGTCTGGGTCCTTGAAATTCAATTTCCAATACTGTAGGACTGCCCCATAAATACCAATCACGTGTAATCTTGTTTTAGTTACAGGTATTTCCACAATTGAGAAGCATTTATAGCAAGAAAAATGCCTTTTAACCAACCTAATTGAATTGAGGCATTGTGGTATTGTGAATTGCTGGAAAACAGAGAAAAACCATCAATTTATGGCTGGCAAAATGTTTCAGGAACTTTATTGTCTGGCCTTTTACTAATTTAAAAAATATTTACTCACATCAATCCATCAGAAGGCTTTTCAAGCCAAGATATCCAAACCAAGGATGGTTTTGCAGAGTCTCAACCTTGTTTCATTCTTTAAAAGATGATTCATGTCCTGGCCCCAATTTATCTGAGTCCCTTAAATGAGACTAAGGGATAAATTTATGAATCTGTTTTTCTCTTGTCTGTTTCTTCAATGGCACTTTTTACAGAGGGAAAAAGGAAAAAACTGGATCGAATCTTACAGAAAAATTGAGGATTTTAAATCATCTTTTGGCATGCCTCACAATAGGGGCTTTTCTGCCCACAACCTCCTGTAAATTACTGAGCTGTCAAGTTTCCATATTTCTGCCTGTGTAAAACTAATTGTAATTGGATGAAATGTGGGCTGCATGAAATGGCAGAAGAATAATTCCACACTACAGGACTACTGAATGTTATATTAGCTGAATAGAACAAACACAAGTTTTCTAGGTAGATTTTTAAAGTTCTTGGAAGCCTCTCTAAAATTTCTAGAAGACACTGGTTTTCCCCCTTTTCCTGCACCTCATTCCCAGGTTATATCAACCAAGCAGAATGTTGTCTGTAGAGTGTTCAGAAGAAATGTTTGTTTTGAGTGATCAGATTGAAGGGTAAAGAATCAGAGTCTTCAAGGGGAATCAGACGGGATGGTGCGATAAAATGAATTTCACAGAGAAACTTGAACTCTCTGTGTCCAGTACAGTGAAGCTGAACAAATCTCCTCATGTCTCACTTTCATCAGTACTGAATTGTTCTCCAACATAAATATTAAAACAAAATATTAGCAGTAGAAATTCTCAGTGAATATCAATTAAAAGGTAGGTGCTGACTTCCTTTATTTTCATATTTCCTATTGCATGTCTGTTCTAACCAGACATTGCACAGTAAATGAAGAATTCTGTGAAAAAACATTTCTTTAACTAAATAGCTATTGAGTCTGAAATGTGTCTGTGCTGGAGGAGAAGGGCAGAAAGAGCTGGAGGGGTAAAGAAATTAACTAGATGGTAAATAAAGTAGACTCCTCAATACAAAGAGGGGAAAATACAGCAATTGCTTCCTTTGCTTTAATGAATAAAAATCATTGAATATATTTCCAAGCATCAGGCTTGAATTAATTGAATATAAGTAACTTGCATTCTGAATTTTTCTTCTTTTATTATCAGTGATTTATCAATGAGCAGTTTGCTGATTGATCATCTATTTTTGTAGGCAGTTGTCAGGGGAAGATTTTTTTCGATACACAAAGAGCAGGAATTGTGTTATATATCCTGAGCACCAGCTAAAATCTTATCTTTAAGATACCATAAGAAAAACAGGCTATGGAATGTTTCTGTTATGGTGTTCATAACTTCAGATCACTAGTTGAATAATTTCTGCAAATAAGTACTGATTATTTGTTAGCATCTCATTTTTGAGCATACAAAATTCAATGTGTGAGCTGTTTAATTTCTAATAGGAATAACGGAGTTGATAAACTGAAGAATGCACTGGGCATTAAAAAGTGGAGTTTCATCTGAAAGTGTGTATATCTGCAGAACAAGGAGAACAATTCTGTTACCTTGAGGGTAAAGAAAATTCATACATCATGAAGTAATGTTATTAAGTGTGACCTATACCTCAAATGAACGTACTGAAGGAAATTGTCCATTTCTGTGTGGTTAGATAGGCATTAATTGATTTTACTGAACCTTACTAGTCTGAGTTCTTCAAATATAAAGGGAAATTTCTGAATGTTTCTACATATGAAACATTGCAACTGAGTTTCAAAAGAAAGACACACAAAAAAAGAGGAAAATTGAGGTTTTTTTATGTTAAGATTGTTTAGATCAAATTATTTATTTAGGTTTTTTTCACCACACTTTTTTAGAAATAAACCTCTAAATTTAATTCTGTTTTTTTTTTTTTTTTTATTTTAAACTGCTGTGAAGTAAAGATAAATCCATGAGTTTGTTTCTGTTGTGCTTGTCTATACCATCCATTTTCTAAGTAATTTCAATTTTTTTTCATGTGTTTTGATATTGCCAATCTGCCTGTTTTACTAAAGATATATGTACATATAGTTTATTTTATATCTTAAAGAAAAAAAATATGGTGTCATTATCTAGCTTTGACCTATAACGACTTTTTTTACAGGGTTTAGTGAAAGAAAGGGGAGCCTGCGGCTTTTAAATATAAACAGAAGTTGGCTGTTCTCATGCTGCCTGGGAGGCTTGTAGAAATCTATATTCAGAAAGTAAATCTTTTTGGGTAAGTTAAAGTCTGCCAAGAACATTACGCATTCTGATGGGAGTTGACTCATAATCTGGAACATGGAACTGTAACACCACAGTTATTTGGATAGGTTGAAAATTATTTTGGGTCTGGTGCTCACAGTAAACTATTAAAAGGCCTAAAATAGCATTAAGTGGTCGTCAGGCATTTTTGGGCTATTTTCAGAACTCCTCAAATTTTACCTCGGAGGATTGTGTGGATTTTCTGCCTTCTAAGATACAGTGCAATAGAAAACAGAGGGCCATTTTCCATGGGTGAATAAGACTTACAATGTCTGCCTTACTACATCCCAGTAGGCTTTGGAAATGTAAGAGGGTTACATTTACATATAATTTCTGGTGGTGAAGACTGATGCAGATGTTCTGAGTATGTCTCAAATAGAAGTTAATTCAAACTACCTGAATCGTAAGTGAAGCCTTGACTTTAGCTGATACAATATTTGAGAGTTAAGATCTTCAGAAGACTTCTGTGTAGTTAAAATTTTTCATGTTTTTTCCCTTCTTTGGGTGAAGTCTGAACTTGTTTCATGTAACGGACATGAAGGCAAATTGTTCTTCAGTCACAGCCTGAACAAAGCAGATGGAAGGAAATGTGATGGTCTGGCTTCTGTTAGTTCAGCTTCCATGCCATCACAAGGTGTTTGGTATGCAGATCATCGTGGGTTGTGGGTTTGTCTTTTTCTGAGTGCTATTAGTTCAAAACCTTTCTTAACTTTGTTCTCAGCACTTGTACAATTGTTACCACTGTACAGTTCCTACCCTGTAGTCCACACCATGAGGCTGGGAATTATCAACTTCCCATTTTATAGACAGATTTTGAAGCACCAAGATGTTTAATGATTTAAAGTCACACAGTGTATCTGTAGTTGGTGGAAAAGTGTTTAAAGACTGAGACTCCTAGAGCATACATTAATCAGAAGTCCTCATTCTTCATTCCTATTTTCTCTAGTTTGTGTTAAATGTGCTAAAGGGTGTCTGGGCATACTGAACCTCTGCTGATGGTAAATTATTGACCGGAACATTTGTTCAGACATCGTGGTAAACAATGAGTAGGACAAGGAACTGTCAGGTATGGAGGGAAAAATAGATCCCAATATCCAAACATAATGATGCAAAAGAAAGATAGATTCAATGCATAGATTTCTGAATTCTGGGCTAGCTTGGACCTAGGATTCAAAAGTAACATGTTAAAATTAGCCTCTGATCTGGAAAGTGTTGGTTAAACAACTCAGGGAAGTCTGCCTTGTGGTCTGTCTCAGTGCTGGAAGTCAGACAAGCTGAGCAAAACTGGCAAAAGTCTGCATGTTTTCCAAGGGCAGGTTGCTGGAAACTCCTTAATACCAGTAATTCTACAAATGTCAATATTAAAAACCCCTTGTGTCTGTATTGTCCCACCAAGTTGTTGTTTAGATAAAAAAAGAGCACTGAAATCAAGGACTTACAGATCACAATGAGAAGAAGACAGTCAAACATACGGTCAAATAGTTTCCTTAATACCACATGGTTGTCCAGCAATCAATTGAGGTTTTTCTGTCACAACTGTTTGTACTGGAACTAGATGTGTTTTCCAGAAAATATGGCAAGATAATTGCTTTTGTTAGCCTGCTGAACATTCTACTTTCTGGAAATGGAATGTATTTGATTNTGAAGGTAAGCCTGACTCTAGCAATAAATAAGAAATGGTTGCATAATGCTATTTTAATAAATTAGAAAAAAGATGCAGGAAAAATGGCTTTCAGGACATACATATCCACTAGCCCACAAACATTGTAGTCTGAACATTGGGAGAAAAAATGTATAATTTGGTGACTAGATGAAAGTAGTATACATTCCTTACTATGAGTAATTTAGACAACTTAATTCAGTAGGTAGCGTAAGATGAGAGCCTGATAGTTGTTGACTTTCCATGTCAGCAAGTACAGGGCCCTCATTAATAAATGAGGAGAGAATGTCAACTATGTTGGCAGGAAATGGCCAGTTATACAGCTGACAGCCAGTCTTGGCAAAGAATATATGCAATGGTTTGGTATTGCAAGCTGTTTATAGTTAGCATTACCAAAGCTGCCAGCCAATTGCCTCATAAGGTCTGCTGACAGGCAGTAATCTAGTCTGGCCTCCCATTTGTTCTTTGATTTTATCTGCTAAACCCAACTTCATCTTTCCTGTAGTTGTGTGCTATTTGAAATCTGAACATTGCATTCAATCTTGTGGACGCAAGATTAGCAGAGGTGTTGTAATCAAAATTATGTAGAGCTGGACCTCTTGCAACAATTTTTCATGAAGATGTCTTCAGATCTCAAAATAAGCTTACCATAAAGGGGAAAGAAATGTGATTGCATTATTTTTCCTATAAATGTCCCGAAAGTTCCAAGCTCAAGGTTGAAAGTAAGGAAGTTTTTCATCATACTGAATTCTAATCAAATATCAGGGAGAAACTGGAGAAGCAGTCTGTAATTGCAGGAGCGGTGTAAAATGAATCCACATTTATTTGCTGGATAAAGAACAGAAATGGGTCATGTGAGTTGTGCCTGAACTAAGTGAACTAAGTGACTTACATAGGAAATAATCTTAAGTAAGATTCTACAAAATGTGTTCAGCTTTATTGTTTTTGTTATTTGTTGAAAAGCTGTTGGCTTCAGATTATCAGTGACGAGTCAACAGGTTCTTTAGAGCTTGAGTTTAATTGAAAATTATTATTTCTGGTAAAGAAATATTATTAATCTACTATGTATTTGTAGGAGGGGTCTAGTGGGAAGGGCGCTAAATTGCCTTCATTTTTTGGCTCCTCCAGAAACTTTCTGTGTGTTGATGGCATATTTGGTTAGGATTAGTTCAAGAAAAGTATTTTGTATCAAAAAAATGTTTCTAACAAATTTCAGCTGCCTATGCCTAGTAATTCAGCTCGCAAAGCAGCTAGTTGGNCTCTAAATTGTCTTTATCTTGGTGGTGAAGATGTTTTCTCAGGAGGTGGGAGATGCAGGGTCACTTTTATCATGTGGTGAAGAGAAGTGACTTTGTGTTTTCTCTGATGGCTCCAATTTCCTTAAATGCAATTACTGAAGTGGTGTTTGGATATCTTGCTTGGGGCTCTGCCTTCCTTCTACCCTGAGGTCACCTGAGAGTAAGACTCCATGCACTGATTTATCCTCCTGTTTTTCCTGCCTTTCTTTCATAACAACACAAAATCAAGGGATAGGAATGCTCTGTCTTAACTGAGGTGTAGTGAAAACAGAGATTGAGAAAAAAAACTTGTCTTTAACAATAGGCATCTGTCTGTCAAAATGTAACTTTATTCTTATTTGTCTACATTTCTCAGGGCTGCCAGGACATGTTTTCTTTTCTTGCATGAGCACAGCTGATAAAGGTGTTCAACCTTGGGAAGTGTTTTTCCTCTAGTGTCAGGGGGCTGCTAAGAAATCTGAAGCTGTTATGCAGAACCAGCATTTTTTAAAGGAGTGCTGGTAACACAGCTGATTACAGGGTTCTTTTCTTGACCTCGAAATATCAAGAATCAGTTGAGTAAAGCCTCTGGGCATTGAGGAAAAAAATTTGGTCATTTTTCTGACAGCACACATCCTCAGGGAACATAAATACATTTGCAAAACTCCCCTTACTATATAAAGGTAAAATTATGCTCTGAAGTTCAACTTTGAAAAAAAGTCTTATGAGCAATTCATATATTAACATCAGAACCTAAATGACTTAATAGAATAATTTTAACAAGTAAAACAACCAGTGAAACTATCCATATCCAGTGTAACTCCTTATCTTTTGCCAAGCTATTGCTATTTACTAACTTAGTAGGAAAATATGCAAGACTTTTAATGCGAATTACAAACCAATATCCACTTTTTCTCCTTTAATTATTAAGTACCAGGTATCACACGGACATTTACAGATCTAAACAGCCATCCACAGTGAAGACCTGAGGAAGAAAATGCAGTCAGCACTAGGGTAAAATTTTTTCACTTGCTGATGGGTAAAGAAATGGTATTCGATGCATGAGAGAATGGAAAGAAAATGAAGCCAGATAAAGATGTTCTGTTCTCATGGATTTACTAATTGTACTGTGAAGTATGGATTAGGATAGTCTTATCCATGAGAAGAATGCATTTTTTATGTAAACTCCCAAGGAAGTGTCTAGTTTTCCAATCTTCCTGCACTACTGGCAGGATAACAGATAGGCAGTTGGCTCAATACTATTTGATCTATGTATTGTATGTCCTTTTTTTGCTACAGATTGTCTGCTTTAATTCCTAATGCAGGTGGTGTTTGATCTTTCTTGTAAGGATAAGACACATCACCCCTCTTCAACGGAGAATCTGCAATTTCTGCTGCTTCTGTTGCATTGCACTTGCTGCTTCTGTAGTGCTTCTGCTGCACTGCACTTAGTCTTCCCTTGCATATCTCCTTATTCTTGAGGAAGCCAGGCATTGATGGGGAATTTTGCTTGCAACAGTGAGAGCTCCACTTTTTAGTGACCTCTTAAAATAAGTAAATTAAACTTTCGTTTGTCTAAACCAAAACATGCTTTGCTATAGGAGTTGTTTCTTTTCACAATTTATCCCCCTTAGCTTAAAGAGAAAAGCAAAAGTCACCCTAGCCCAAAATGACTCGCCCACGTCACAGATCCATTGTTGAAAGTACACCAGAATTTCTCAATAATGAAATGCCAGAAATAGAGGCACTAAGATGAAATATGGATATGCGAGTGTGTCTTTGTCCCTTTGTGGCTGTAGGTTTTTTTTCAATCAATAAAAATGTCAACAACAAAAAAAGTTTGTGTTTTAGTGGAGAAATGTGTTCTTTTTAAACTCTTAAAGAAGCAATGGTGCATTCTGTCAGTTTTGCTGGCTAAAGAGGAATTTCAAGGCAACACAGCTGTTATGGTTTAATAATTGTAATCATAAACCTTTTTGAGAAATGCCAGTATTTTGTCTAGAACTTGATATGCTCATGCATGACAACCAGAATGAGAATTGTACATAGAAGACAGGACAGAGTGAAAAGGGGCAGAGAATAAAGGTAGAAAATTCTACCAAAATGGAATTTTATTTTCTTCATGGATTTGTAGTCTGCTTTTCATCCACTTAAATTATTCTCATCTCATTTGAGGTTATAGAGTATGATCTACCACAGCTATGAAATTAAGATGATGTAAAACCCCAATAGGACAGGCACTTTTGGTATGAAAGTTTTCCAACAAATGGACTTGGAAAAGTAACCAAACCACAATGTTTTTCTCATACTGTATGCTTTGAAGAAAAAATCAGACCCAAAATAACTCAGTGTGTAATAGATCATGAAAATTAATTATAAACTTCAAGGAGAAAAGATTCTATTTGCCTTTAAATGAAAACCGTAATAGGTTGGATATAAACAGCAATGAGTAGTAGTTCTGCGTAGTGCAGGTTAATTAACAATGCTTATGATTGGGCCTTGACTGCAGTAAAATATTATCTGTGATTTTGGCAGTATTATTGTATTTTTTATTTTTTTAAAATCATTGTGTTGCATTCATTTTCCAAAATGCCAGTATAAACCTAGACTTCTACAGAAGACAATAGGTCAAAAGTAGTTACTTAAATTAGGAATGTATTGAACCTAATTAATCTCTCTTTGTTGACTACTCTAGGAGTAGTGGAATTAACATCAGGGGCTGCAGCCCATAAAGGATCATCTTAGACTTTTGAATTATTCTTTGCATACTATTATCACTCATTTAGTTTCAATTTCCATACAATGAAGGTACTAACAGTATTTACATACTTAGTGTCTAGATTTGGATTTTCTTTTCAAAGGGATCAAAATAACATTTATGTATCACCTTAAAGTGAAAAATTGAATGCTTACAAGTTTTAGGTCCCTCAGGTTCTTTTGAAAATGGCTAATACAGAAGTTTTCAAAACAATTCAAAGCATAAAGCACGTGACAGACTGAGTTTCAGAAAGCGGCACAAATCATTCCCTGATAATTGTGTGACTTTGACATTCTATTTATCCATCATGTTGTCCAACATTTGTTGCTAGCTTCCTCATTGAGACGCAACTTGAAGCTCCAAGTTCTGTTTTACCTCTTGATCTTCTTCTCACCTTGACTATTATATATTAGCTATAAATTAAGAATAAGTCAAGAGGCTTGGGAGCAGGTTTCAGATTTTTGAACTGAATTCAGGGAACTGAGTTAGAAGGTTTTGGCTCAGTTCTACCACAACACTGGGTTTGCAAGCAGAGTTGAATCAAAATACTGTGTTCTGATGATGGCGTGATACTGTTGAAGTAAAAGCCATCAATATGCTCTTTTTAAAAACAACTGAAAAACCCAACACTGCCACTGAAACTTAAGAGTATTGCTTTATCTGGCCCCTTTGCTCATGCTACTTAGCCAAAGCGCAAGGTCTAATTTACCCAGATTGTTACAAGTTACTCTGCTGGGCTGAATCTGATGTGCCAGGGTATCTTTTACTTACAGAATATGAGAGTGTCCCTTCCAAAAGTGAGTCCTGCTCTTATGCCTGAGTGAAACCTGCTTTAACTTGGTCAGCCCTGAATTGATCAGGCAACTGGACTAAGTGTTCTGTTCTGTTCTATTCTATTCTATTCTATTCCATTCCATTCCGTTCCATTTCATTCCATTCTATGCTATGCTATGCTATTGGTGTTTGAGTGGTGTAAGCAAGTAAGATGGAGAGCATGGATAGTTCCCAACTGTGAATATTAACTGGTATAAACAGTATAAAGTGATAAAAGTAGTAAAAATTGATCAGTATGCATTCATTCCTTCCATGTTGTTTATTTTTTTTTCTGATGTAGGTGCTTTAATTCATCCAGCTTTGTGACATGTTCAATTCTATCAGGATTTACATTTATTAGGTTTATATTGTCTTAATGCCAACCTAGTACAATTGAATATACTGGAGATATTTATAAAAACATAATACTCAGCACAAAGGACATGTAAAATATTCATGGTAGTCTGTATGTAGTTGGAGCAGAAGGTATCCAAAGGAGAAGGCAGGAGTTTGGTCCCTTCCACTGGGAGCATGATTCCTTTACACAGCAATAAATTTGTTTATTATATTAGTTAGAGTAGTGGCCATTGTGCCGCTGCTATGGGATAAATGAACATTTACCTATCACTTTTTCCCTCTTACTGGGAGGAAAATGGAGATAACGTTAATTGTTGATAAGGTAATTTAAACTGGAACTGCATTGTGCAGCGTTGGTATCTATTTACTATTTTAAATGTTTCTAATACAAAGTTAACTTTACTGTTGTTTTCTTCAGTATATCACATAAGGCAAGCAAGCAGGAAGTGTTACATCTGTTTCCATCATTAGCTAGGAGATTTGCTCTTGTATGAGTTGATGTTTTGCATAGGAGAGAGTGAGCAATTGCAAAATAAAAGGTTTTGGGGGTTTTTTTTGGTTGATTTTTTTTTTTTCTCCTTAGTTTGCAAATGTCTGAAGGCAGTCCTGATTAGTTCCGGATTCTTTTGAACCTCCATCATTTGAAACAGCTCAGGCCTTTAATTCAACCATTTGTCAGACTTGATGGAACATCAAACAATCAAATGAAAATACATGAAAAACACATGTTTAAAAAAGCATCCACATGTGAAAAGGCTCCTTTAATGGTGCTCATCATCTCTCTGTAAACCCAAATACCCAAATGAAGCTTCCAGGTTTTATTTATTTCCAGTGCAACATCATATTAAAATCTGTGGTAACAAATTGATGAACAACAAAAAATTTAATAAAGCAGTACATTGGACATGAATTACTCTATTAATTTAAAAATTCAGTGTTTATTGACTTCAGTCTTCTTGCTCTTTTTCCCCCATCTAAACTTTGAAAATGGCACTTTTGACCTTTTCTTTGTGCCCATTCAACACTTTTGTATACATTAGATGCTTAGGTACATTTCTGCATGTGGATGATGGGATGTAAATGTGGGAGGGTTCTTTTGTGTTTTCACAAGGATGGGATTTTAGAAATGGAGCCTTGGTACAGGAAATGCATTGGACTGCAAGGCTGCTTGATTTGTTTATACACAACTTGGTAGTAATGCTTTTAAAATCTTGTTCCTCCCAAATTATTTTGGATAGGCTTGCTTATTTGTCGTAGTCTTCTGTAAAGTGGAGTATTCATTGTGCAGATAGGTGGTCAGTTGAGGTGGAATCTTCATATCATTTACAAAGGTAGAACCCCCTTGCTTTGTTCCTTTCATTTCCACCCCCTATAGTGCATTAAAAATATTTTGGGTTTTACCATCTAACTGAAATTTACAACTATAATTCTCTTGGAATCTGCGATTTGGGCTCGTTCCTCGGAGGTGTGGAAGTGCTGCAGCAATTGTGTTGTGGTGGTGTTCTCTCCTCCCGCCCTTTCCCTCTCCAGCTGGTAAAGAGCGGAGAAGCAGATAACTGTAAGGCTTATGATGATTTTGAAAATTTCACACTATAATGAAGTTCCTGTGGAAATACTTTATATCATTATTAGATTGTTTACTATTATAAAACACATGCATAAAAAGAATTTTTTACCCACAAAGTCATGCGGTCAGATATTAGGAAACGTTAGTCTGGAGATCATGTAAATATACATTCCGCTGCTTGTTCAACTTTTTTGTGCTTTATAACGAAATCCTTTCACATTCATCTACACGAGTGTTGTTTCCTAGCACTGAAACATTTCAAGAGTAGCTGTTAAAGTCGGACAAAATATGCAAGTGGAAACAAAACATGTTAATGGAGACAGGAGAATAGAGGAGCTGGGTAAAATTGTTAGAAAGAAATTAATTCATAGATTTAAAAGGCATCATGGATGCACAGTACCAGTCTTCACGTGTTTAAATAAATGCAAGTTAGCTGTATATTCACTACTGGCAATGGAATGTTATTGTTTTCTGGCTGTGTCTGATTTATGTGAATCTGACAGCCAGACAACAAGAGAATTCTTGTAAACTTGTGACAAACGAAATAAATCTTTCAGACTGAAACTGGATGTTTGTTATGTGTTAAAAAGAATGTAAAATGTTAATGTATACACAAGACTTCAAAACTTAGAAAGAAAATAACAGTTGAAGACCAAGCTACAACTTTATATAACAATTTATTACTTTGTTTAATCATGCATAATTTTAACCAGGATTATTTTGATTGCCAAGTCCAAACTATATTTAGCATTAAAGGGGGAAATGATTAGATTTGCAGTATATTTTGTGTCTTACATGAAATTGGAGGTTTAGTCAGGGTTTGAAGCTGAATTTACCAGTTTTTT
>VXBJ01004228.1:4485-23783 GCA_013400055.1 Nycticryphes semicollaris
TTTTTTTTTTCCCCAAATTACAGAAGTGGTTGCTCAATTCTTCCACGTTACCCTGTGTCCTGTAACCGCGTACCCCTAGGCATCGCCGGCAGTACCCATTACAGTCTGGTAGCATACGTCATTTTAAACCACTTAAAAAACGAATACAAAATTACACTTTGTGCTAAAAACTGACTTGCAATTTTTTTTTATTTTATTTTTTTTTTTTTTAACACTATCCATTGTAATGCTCAAAAACTTACCACCAGGCTTATTGAAGCCACCTCGCTCTCCAGCGCTGCTGGGGGGATAAACGAAGAAATGAAGGCCTTTCCCTTTACAAAGCCAGTACCCGCTCTGAGCCTCACTGGGCTCACTGGGAAGAAGGGCACTGGCTAAACATCTCCAAACAATGCATCTGTCTCTCTCTCTCTCATCTCGGCACTATGCCTTTCTTCAGGGCAGCCGGCTCAAATTTCCTTTACATATAACGCAAACCTCGCTTGTCTGGGTTTGAGACCCCACTTTGCTGTCGGTACCCTTTGGCATTGCTCGTTACGGGTATTATCAGTGCAATACTTGGCCAAAAAATAACTACGTGGGTTTTGGAAGGTTATAGAAAAAAAAAATAAATCAAAAAAAATATAAAAATATCAGGCTTTTGCTTCAGAGGAAACGGTCGGGTGGTTCTCTGGTCAACTCCCTCCCCTCTGCCTGTCCATAAAGGTGCACCCCTCGGCCTCTCGCAGCAGGAGAGCGGAGCGAGCCCGCGGGTCCCTGACGTTGACAGTTGGGAACAGGGAGGAGACAACCACACGCGATACCTACAACACAGTTCAGCTTGACATCGCCGCTTAAAAATATATATATATCTAAATAATAATGATGATAAAACCTCGGTATAAAAAGCCATACATTCGGGTCGCTACTCCATTGCGCGGGTCTCTGCGGAGGGAGAACTTACAGAACACACAGCGGGGGCTCGAAGGCCTGGGGTGCAGCTTTGTGGACACAGAGAAGGGTAGATTTTGGCGCTTGGGCCAGAGCCTTCAGCTCAGAAAGTGCTGCTTCATCGGGGGGAAAATGCCTCCCGAGAGGGAAAAAAAAAAAAAACAAAAAGAAAAGGGAGGATTTAGAGGTTTCTGGCTCTTTTTGGCGAGACAAAAAGTGGTTCTTAAGGCGAGGAGCAGAGGAGGGAGAGCACCGCTTATTTTCTAGCGAGTATTGCACTTCTAATACTGGGAGGAAAAAAAGAAGTCATCAATACACAGTTTCAAGCTGTTGCATGCAGCTTCGCCTCCTTTTCTTAAAGTACACACCATTTAACGTCTCTCTTTTTTAAACATATACGTTTACACTGGTTTTTTTTCTTTTCTTTTTTCTTTTTTTTTTCTTAACGTTACACAATTCTAAAGTATTATAACCTCCTCTGGTTTTATTACCAAACAACAAGTATGCAGTTACCAAAGTTACAGAAGGATTCCGTTTATACAATGAATACATTTGGTATAAAAATATTCTATGTATATTTTTCCTCTCCATATGGACACCGTGTCTAGTCCCACTTTTCATTATGCTGCCGGCTGAGTACTGAGTACGGGTACTTTTTAAGTATTGAAGTGTATACAAGGCTCTCACTTTGTAACCTGTAGCATATAAATGCGACAAAGCATGTTAAAAAGTTTCCATGTTTAACAGCCAATGAAAATATAAAATAACTGAGTCAATGAAAAAGGGCACGTTAATAACATCCAGCTCCTTACCTGCCGGAGACACTGAAATCCATCACCACAACGTGATTAAGAAGGGCCGAGTTCCCCTACCTGCCTCCCCCCTTCCCCGGGGCCTTGGTGGGGAGGCCACCTTTTCCAGGGGCGGCAGAAAGTCCGCCTCCTTAGAGCAGGGGACCCTTTTGTCACATTTTTATGGGGGGTGGAAATGGCTACGGGCCACAATTTTAAGCTCAGATGGAGGTGCAAAAAAAAAAAAAAACCAAAATAAAAATAAAATAAAGTCACAGAGAGGTGACACGAGAAGCTCCCAAGGGGGCTAGGAATTTGAAGGTGTGATGATAGACATTTCAAGTGCCTACATCTACTTTAAACCATTCAAGAGAAATACATCAATGGGTGAAATCTTTATGCAGAAGCGCGGAACTCTTGTTCCGCTCCAGCCAATTCAAACCAGTTGTGTTCCAGCACAAGCTGGGTTGGTTTTTTTGTCTTCTCCTTCTGTACGTTGGGATTTCTCCCATAAAGATTTCAGGCCACTTCGATTCATTTCGACAGAGCTATGCAGAATAGCGGGGACTACTGATCGCCAAACTCTGGTTGTCACCAGGGTTGTGAAACACCTTAAGGTGCTGCCTTCTCAAGGAGAAAACTGCACTTTGGCAGCAACCCCATGGAGTACCGGGGCTGGGCACCAGGCATCCTACACCACATCTCCACCTCGGGACACTCTGCATAGCTCTGAACGATGGTGGGAAGGGATGGAACACACACAAACTATGGGGTTTGGTTTTTTGTTTTCCTTCTCTTAGGAGCCTTTGGGATTAGTCCTCCTTCCTCGCCGCTAACAGAACAAATGTGACAAGACGGGGAGAACGCGCTGCTGACCTGAAGGCGTTGAGGTTTACCAAACCAGGTTTTGCCATCAGTTAAAATGGCCAAACTGGTTTAGACCACCTGAAAGCTCCGAGGGGGAGCAGTCCTGGGAGCCAACAGATCCCTTTTGACTTTCTCGGGGCCTTTCTTCAGGCTCCAACCAAGCTCTAAGTGTTCTGGCCACTCGGAGGCATGGCTTTGACGGCAACAACCTGCCCCAGGCTTTCAATTACAGGCGTAAATCCACATGCTACCACCGAGGTGAGGAGGCTGAGGGTGTAAGACAGGGCTGACACCGGGTTTCTGCCTTGTACATACCTGAACTCTCAAAAGATCCCCACTACCGAGGCACAGGGAGTGACTCCTGCACCCGGCGGAAGGTTTGTGTGTGTTCGATCCGAAGTTACTGTTAAAACTCTGCAGAGGATTGTCACCTCTGCGCGACCACGAAGGGAGCTGAAAGTTCCAGGTTTAGCAATACCCCTAAATCCCCTGCCTCCCCGGGGGCCCAACCACCCGCAGGACGTTAAAAAGAAAGCCCCAGATCCTGCTCCTATTTCCCCTAGGATAATATTTCCATGGATTAGAAGCAATACTGCTACGGAGATGTTCTCCATGGAAGTACCGTTGGGAACGTCAACCTTTCAGTCCCTTCTTTGTACTTCAAACCCTACGGGTAAAACAGAATTAGATAAAAGGAGAAAAGATTTGCTCTTACCCCATTCCACCGCGTCCTCCTCCCCGCCCACCTCTGCTCATGCCTCCGCGATCATATCCCCCTCTTCCCCTGCCCCGGTTATCGGGGCCGCTCATATTCCGGTTCTCTCCTGGGCCTGAAAAGCCTCCGGATTCCTGTCCGTACACGTTCATGCTGCTCGGATGGTCCTGACGGAACGAGCCTGAGGAAGTTCATAACAAAAAACATCAGGGAGCTGCAGAGAAGAGCGAGTCGAAGCTGCCTGTTCTCTTTTTTAAGCCTTTCTACCTGCCTTCAGTGCTGGAACGTGATCATGAGGAACAAGAGGAAACGGCTTCGAGTTGTGCCAGGGGAGGTTTAGGATGGGTATTAGGAAAAAATTCTTCACCAAAAGCGTTGTCAAGCCTTGAAAGAGGCTGCCCAGGGCAGTGGTGGAGTCGCCATCCCCGGAGGTATTTAAAAGCCGGGCAGACGTGGTGCTGAGGGACACGGGTTAGCGGTGGGTTTGGGCAGTGTTGGGTTGATGGTTGGGCTCAATGATCTGAAAGGTCCATTCTAGCCTGGGGGATTCTATGATCAGCGTTTGCTACAGCGCTCACAGCAACAGCCTTCATTTAAGGAGAGGTTCCGTTCGCAGAATCAAACCTGCCACGAGGCCCTGCCGCTCTGACCTCTCCAACAACTGGCCAAACAGAAGCGTTTCCACCAAGTCTCGCCCGCTCCAGCCACAGCGTTTGGTGCACGTTTTGTGGGTTTTGGACCACCCCTTCACCTTGGCCGTGCTGGGGCAAGTACCATGATTCACCCCTGCACCAGCCAAGCCGTTTTTCAGCGAGAAAAGGCAAAACCCAGCTATGGTACACGCTCTCCCTTCAACACAGCCGCCAAGTTTAGACCCAAAATAATGCCCTTCAGAGACTGCCCACTCCACAAGGCCGAGGGAGACGGACCTCTTCCTCCCCAGGCAGGCTTCTCTGCTAAGCACACTCACTCTGCTGGCCGTAGCTGCTGCTCTGCTGGCTGTACTGGCTCGGGGCCTGGCTGTAGGATGCTGTCGGGGGCGGGTAACTGGTCGGGGGGGGCTGCTGGGCATAGCTGCTTTGCTGGCCGTAACTGGTCTGCTGTCCGTAGGTGCTCTGTTGCCCGTAGGTGCTCTGCTGGGAGTAAGTGCTCTGATCGTAACTGCTTGGCTGCGTGGAGGAGTAGCTGGGAAGAGAAAAGCACGGGAAAGATGAGCCAGTTCCTTGGGGACATGCAAGAGGCCGCAGAAGTGGCTGGCACAGGGAGGTAGTGCAATTAGAAGCCACAGGTTGTAAAGAGTTTAAAGAAGGTGAGTCATCCTGCGGAGGCCGATCTGGTGGCAAGAGACAAACGTGGTGGGACTGCTCAGAGCAGAATCCCCGCGACCGTTCACAATTTATTCACATCACTACAGACAAGCAGAAGAGCCAGGGCAAGAATCAGCACCAACACCGGTAACGGCCTCCCTTTCTGCCTTGGCACCGAATTATTTTCAGGTGATGGGTAAGAAAACAATGGATAAACGAGAAAGATGGGGTAAGTCCCCCCTCACGCATCTCAGGCTTTGAGAATTCCAGATCATACACTTTAGAAGTGGATGCTTATCAGCATGTTGAAGGCAGCTGAGGGAAGAGATGAGCTTGTCATCAAAGCCACGTGTAAGGAGGCAGAGAAAGGTCATTGGAACACACTCCGGATCTAGGAAATGTCTTAAAAAACCATTTGTCACTCTTTTGCCTTGCTATTGTAGATGTGTTCACAGAGACACTTTCGCACTCAATCATAGCTAATAAATATTTTATCAATAAAATAAGGGCGAGTGGCAAGGGGATGGGGCCAGACTCTTCTCAGTGGTGGCTGGTGACAGGACAGGGGGCGACACGCCGGGACGTTGCAACAAGTGACGGGCACAAGCTGGGACACTGGAAATTCCATCTGAACATGAGTAAAAACTGTAGGGATAGGATGAAGGGGAATGGTTTTAAACTGAAAGAGGAGAGGCTGACATGAGATCTCAGGAAGAACTTCTTTAGTGTGAGGGTGGTGAGAGCCTGGCCCAGGTTGCCCAGAGAAGCTGTGGCTGCCCCATCCCTGGAGGGGTTCAAGGCCAGGTTGGTGGGGGCTTTGGGCAACTTGGTGTGGTGGGAGGTGTCCCTGCCCAGGACAGGGGGTGGCACTGGGTGGGTTTTAAGGTCCCTTCCAACCCAAACCATTCTGGGATTCTTTGCTGTGAGGGTGTCAGAGTCCTGGCAGAGGCTGCCCAGAGAGGTGGTGGAGTCTCTGGAGACATTCAAACCCCACGTGAACACATTCCTGTGGGACCTGCTCTGGGTGACCCTGTTCTGGCAGGGGGTTGGACTGGATGACCTCCAGAGGTCCCTTCCAATCCCTGCCAGTCTGTGATAGCTCCATCTTCCCTACAACAAGAAGTGCTCCAAAAAGAACCACAGCTCCCTCCTCCCAAGACACCAAACCACTTTTTACATCCATTTGTTTAGAATCCCTGGAGAAAACCCCTTTTGCTCAAGCTAACTGGGAAGTTATTCCACAAGTTGGAAGAAACTGGGCCTGTTGGGAGCATTACCTGGTGGGTGGGTAGGAGGGAGGCGCGGTGACCGGCTGCAGGGGGTAGCTGGCAGGCACCTGAGGGTAGCTGTAGTTGCTCTGGCCGTAGCCCAGGCTGGGCTGGCTGTAGCCTGTTGTACTGGATTGTGGCTGGCTGGTCTCTGCTGGTTTGCTGCCATCCTGGGGTCTGTATTGAAGAAGAAGCAAACATGGGTGCAAAGCCCCACCTCTGGTGGCAGCCAAAGTGCTCAGATCCCGCCCCAGCCAGAACTCACTACCCATTTCTTTGGGGAGAGTCACAAATGGCACCACGTCGTGCTCATTAAACACTAAACATTTTAGCACCTGGGTGTTCACATGCTCCTCTGCCATCAGGAAAGGCTCGGGCAGCGTCCTGAACAGAGAGCACAGATACTACATCTTCTGTTCACCCTCTGCGTTACGAAACCGAAGGCGGGGGATTTAGCTTTTGGCTCTAGAACGGAGCGGAGGATGTGAAAGGGCCAGGAGAGCGGGAGCAGCACTGCCCCTCCACTCGAGCTGGTTTTTATACAATGTTTGGAAACCATCAGCTCAGAAACATTCAGTTAAATGCACCATTGTTTGGTTCAGAATTCGGTGCAAGCAGATCTTGCCCCACGCCCGTTATCCGATGAAAGGGAGAGGATGCTGGGGGTTGGACTACATGACCTTTAAAGGTCTCCTGCAACCCAAACTATTTGATGATTCTATGTTTAATATTAACTCTCAAGGCCTGAAAAGAAAGAGAACGCTGCACGTGACTCGCACGCCTCCTCCTTTTGTATTTGCCCCGTAGCGTTTATTAGAGTGGAGTAAGAAGAGTTAAGCTACTTTTCTTGTAGAACTTGGGAAAAATGATTTTAAATGATGTCAGGATTCATACTTAAGGTGAAATCTGACAGACACAATCAGAGCTGTGCTGGGCTCCACCTTTTCCTTAGCAGTCTGGTTGCTACAAACATCAGGTAAACGAATAAAGCAGTTTTTGCTCACTACTCAACAAGTTTCCATGATGTATTCGAAAACTTTCACATCCTGAGTGAACGATTACACTAAATACACTATTGAGAGTGCCCAGACACAAGGGGTTTAAAAAGGAAATTGTTTTCAGCGTGTGCACCCACTCCAGAAGTCGCAGCACGCAGCAGTATCCTGCCTGACCCTGTGACTCACCACCAGATCAGACTGGTCCCTTTTTCTCTGTTCTACAGCGTGAGTCAAGAGCCCAGCAGTTTTTGCTGCTTGGCTGCTCTCTGCATCTCCCAGAAACAGCACTGACTCACCCTGCCGGAGCGGAACCTACCTACGCCGCTTCCCCCGGCCCTGAAACGCCACGGTAATGAAACGCAGCGAGAGCAGAACTCAAGCACAAGGGGCAGAGGAGAAACAAAGCGTAAGCAAAACCCAACGGTTCCCCTGTTGGGCAGGGAGGGAGAGAGGAGCCCAGCGTTACCTCGGGGGGGCGGAGGCTGGTGGCTGCTGGCCGTAGGCCGGGTAGGCGGGCTGGGTGCCGTAAGCGGAGGGTGCTGCATAGGAAGCCTGGGTGGTGGTAACCGTGGCGGTGTTGGTGTCGTAGGCGGCTGTGCCGTACCCCTGGACGGGCTGACTGTAGGCCGGGGGGGCAGTCGGGGCGGAATAACCTACAACAGACAACAACAGCCTCAAGCAGAGCAGTTTGGCGACCGTCGTTTCAGGCTATCGCGCTTCTCTGGACGGTTTATTGGACCTCAGGTACAGCACCCAATTTTAGCGCTGCAAAAATGTCACAAATCACCCCAAAACGATGAACTAAGCTAAGGCAGTCCCTTCCTGTTCTTCAGAGAAAACCCCTCTCCTGGGAAACCTGAGCCTGCAGCCCCAGCTCTAGCCTCAGCATCCAAAAACCGCTCTCGGAGGAGCTTTCTGGAAGCCACCCTTCAGCCAGCATCCAAAGGCTGTTTGTTTACAGCTAAGGAAGCTGACGGGTAACATCATAAAGCACAGGGAAGACAAGCCGAGGCACGCAGCGTCTCCTCCACACAGGAACACCCAACAAAGCTCCTGCTAGCCCTAAAGTAAAAGAAATCCCATCAATTTAAGAGGCAGAGTCCCATCGTTTCAGCTTTTCTGAAAAGTCAAAGCGCAAAGCGGCACCAGGCTGATCTGACAGGTCTTTCTGAGCCATTTACAAAGTCTTATTTCAAATCAGTAATTCTGGAAACAAAAGAAAAGCACTTTACATTGGCTTTAACTTAAGAGAGAAAGGTCAAAAAAAGACACATAAGGCAGCTCCTGATGCTTTATGTACCTTCAATTTTCCCTTTGGTTTAGGTGAAAAGCTTAGAGCTCGTACATTTATTTCTGAACGGTTTTACAAGAACATCCAAGATCCCAAACCAGCTCCATTCAAACCAGTCTTTCCAGCAGCTACCACTGTTAGCATTTTGGCTTGTCACAAAGGTGAGCTGCAAACCTGGCACAAACACGGTGGCTTTTTTTAATTTAAGAACCCCGCCAGCAGGATTTTTAGTTACGAAACGGAGACTTAGGTTAATAAAGTATCAATTAAAAATGCTGTTAGCCAAAGCTGACCTACTAAAAATGTAAAGCATCGATTGCCAAAAAGCAGCCAAATGGTCTCAGTCTTGTTGATGTGATCTTAATGGCATCTATTAAGGTAACGGCTTCTCCATCGCTTCTGATTTTTAATAAACATTCAACACTTGTGACATACTCCTCCTTCTAATCATGCAGCAAACATTTGGGGCAAATTGTGCTGTAGTTTGGGTTTTGGGTTTTTTTTTTTTAATTTCAATCCCCTACATTTGCAAAACAAATGGGCTTCCAGTAGAATACAGCGTGCCCTCCCGACGTACGGCAGCCACTTCCACATCTCGCTGCCCCTGCTACGAAACCGGGACCCTTCCCTGGGGGTGCCTGAATCACCCAGCAAAGAGGAAGAGAACTGAAAAGAGGATGTTTGCAAAGTTAAAAAAAAAAAAAAAGACCAACCCAAAACTTCAACTTTCTGTCCCGAGAGCACTCTTGCATTTTCTGGTTAGCTTCAGGATCCTGCTGGAGGGGACACGAGCCCGTCTGATCTTGTCACCTGCAAGAGCCACCCTAAAAGCTCCCTCCTGCCCTTGCCCCCCCCCATGCTTGCCACGCTACCACCCAACTGCTGAAGGCCACAGGCTGGTGGCCACATCGTGGGGCTGCCGACCTGCAAAAGGTGAAAGCCAGAGAGTAAACTGGTCTCCCACCAGGAAATAACTCACATGAATCACTAGTGAGTTGGTTTTCATGGTTATTATTCCTTTTGGGTTTTTTTTTTGTTGTTGTTGTTATTTTTTTGTCTCTGAAAGGCAAAGTCCTGCTCTGAGTGATGCTGAACAGGATAAAATGAGCACAATTTTTCAAGCCTTGGACAAATTTAAACAGTCCACAACGCTTAAAGGTGAGGCACCACAGCATTTCCACTGAGAGCACTGGTACCAGACTTTAAAAGAATCCTTATTTAAATGGCTGAAGCCTAACCACATGCTAAAAAAGCCTCCTGTTGGCATAACTACAGCCTGCAGTAAGTGAAGCCACAGCCTTGCCCTGCGCTGTCCTCGTCACTCGGAGCCACAGGGTGGCCCCCCCACTTTTGGGACTTCCTTTTTCGGTACTATCACTGGCAGCACAAACCTCTCCCATCAAGGGAGCAGGTTTGCCAACACCTGGCTCTGCACAGTCAGTAGAATAAAAGGGATGAAAAAAAAAAGAGATATAATCCTGAATTTTAATGCTTCAGCTCTAGATGGAGCATTTCCCTCGTGCAAGGGCGCTCAGCAGGGGGTCTGTACCACAGAAAGAAACGGCAGTGATTTAACATCCCGCCGCTATTTTCATTCTAACAACTTAGTTCAGGTCCTCTGAAAATCCTCAAGAGTGGTATTTTTGGGGGGGGGGTTTGCATTACGTCACTTCTCTCTCCTGCCCCCACCAGTAAGATAAAGAGTGAGTCTGTACAACAGCTACCATAAGAAGAAGGTAACAGAAGGACTTTGATAACCTGCTCGGTTCCCCCTCCAAGTAGCCAAACCCACAAGCAAAGCCCTTATTGAAGCCTAGGAATTCTTCAGGCCAAGGGGAAGCTTTGGTCCTCAGAGAACATCAACTGAAAATACTGGATTCAGAAGAGATTGACTCTGAAATAAGCAGGCTTTCAGCACTTTTTGGAGGCTTCTGTCTGATGCAAGCTGCGTTAAAAGCTACCCGGGGTGGGTGAGGTCTGTGTGCCCAAAGAGAGTCACCTCCTCTTTGTCGTGCGTACCTTCTACCAGCGCAGGGCTGTGCTCACTCCACAGTCTGGATAGAGCAGAATAAAATATACATAACCCTAAATTTCACAGGTAAAAAGAGAAGCCAGGGGGCTGGCTGCCTTTAGAGAGTTAATTCCCACTCAGCTAATTAAAGGAGATTCGCATTCAGATATTTGAAATTATATTTTTGCCCCCAGATGTTGTTGTTACAAAGCCAATCACCGTAACAGATGCAGCTCTTTATTTACTCTTCCAATTGATGCTTATACACCACAGTGATTAAAGAGAAAACTGCGACCACAGATCTGATGGTGCCCATTAAACCCCTAATCCAGTTGGCAGCCGGGGACCTGCAGAGGAGCCCATCAGTTCCCAAACCCCTCTTCGCTGTAATAAACCACCGGGGTGACTCCTAGACACCATTTCCTACAGCCACGGGGAGGGGAAAAAAGCACAACCTGGGCAATAACTCTCACCTCACGCTGCCCAGGAGTTGGTAAAAGGCTGGATGGGACAGAAATTGGGACAATCCAGGCCAAAACCCTCACTTGAACCTTGAAGTGATGGAGAGGAGCCATCTCTGCCCTTCCCACAGAGTCCTGAGAGGGTCTATCTGCACAGGATTTGAATTTCCCTGACCACAACCCCATCTCACCCAAAAAACCCAGGTTGTTAAGGCAGAATAAAAATAGAAAAGGTACTTTGCTTTTAAATAATTGCAGACATCCCTCTGCTACGAAGAGGCAAAGGCAAGGGAAAATAAATTGAGATTCAAGCGTAAAAAATCACATGTCTCTTAGGGCACAGAGATGTACGCCCCAGGCAATGCCCCGGGCTTTATTTCGTAGGAGAAGCAGAGCAGGAGAAAGGCTTTAAGCGCCATCAGTCTCATTTGCCCAGCTCTGGCTCCTCGAGGAGAGGTAGGTGTAGGGAGAATAAATACAACCTGGCACTCTGCCTGGAGAGTAACACCAACAGCTCTGCCACCGACCCACGCTTACGCGGAGCGAGGCAAATCGCACTTGAAGGTCCGATACGATCTTTTGCTTGACCACTTCCTGAGTTTGCTTAGTTTTGATGAAAAGAAAAGAAAATGAAGGTTTTTTGGGTTTTTTTTCTCCTAAAAAACCAAAAAGAAGCCGTGCAGAAAAGACATCTAATATTATATTATTCCTCCAGCAAATATATGCTGAAGGAACAAGGTCACACTCTTCCTGTGACCCCTGCAGGAGTGGAGTCTGTAGTAAGGATTTAAGGACTCAAACCGTCTTAAAAAAAGGAATCTGGGGAGTCTACAAATCCTTTTCCCTGCCAATTTATGTCCACATAATTTTAAATCAAAGGAAAAAAGCCTGTAGACAACCTGCAGCAACACTTCCTCTTGTTCTACACTAACTGCCAGGTAGAAATTTTCCTCATCTGTATAAAAATATTCAGTATTTTAAATACTATGTAAGTAAATAGACTCTAGGGTAAGATTTTTCTTTCCACCTCTTCCTTGGGAAGCGTTTCCCCAGAGGCCACATACCCCACTGCCTGTCTGTCCTGGTATTCCCTCGCTTTGGGAAGTATTTATGAAAGGTCTCACTCTAATAATTAGACATTGAAAAGTCTCTCATAGCAAAGGATTAAGCCACAAAAAGGAAAAAAAAAAAACAGCTTCCTAGACATTCCTTGGAGGAAAACCCATTTTCTTTTCCAAAGTCTCCCGAATACTCAGCCCAAATATACAAGAATAGTTTCTTTCAGACATTAAGATGCTCGTATAAAACTCCAGTTCAAAGAGCATGTGTTACAGCACATTAATGGACATGGGCCACCAGCATCTGAACTGGAAATGTCATGACAACGTGGGACATACCACGGTGGTGGACGTCTGGAGGAGTCAAACCATGCTGGGCAGCCTTTGGGAAAGGGTAGGAAAAATGTTAAGAGTCGCCTGAAACACCTCTGTATGGCTCATTAGCACTCAGAAAGTTTTATCCATAAATTACATCACTTGGAGAGACCTTACACTGTGCGCGCGCCCGGATGTTGGATGTTTTTAGGGCTAAAACCCAAGTGACACCTAAAGGATTGACACCACAAGTTTGAACAGGATGAGCCAGCATCTTCCATGCAAGAGTGAACCCAAGAGTCAAACCTGTGCTGGTCCCTTCTGCTGTGGGAAGCACAAGACAAACCCACGTTCCTAGGGAGCACAGCCCATGTCTGCCTTGCTCTTTATGAGGAAGTGGAGCCACAGGACAAGGGGGAAGGGGTTTTAAAAGGGTTTTAAACTGAAAGAGGAGAGATTTAGACTAGATCTCAGGGAGAACTTTGGTGTGAGGGTGGTGAGAGCCTGGCCCAGGTTGCCCAGAGAAGCTGTGGCTGCCCCATCCCTGGAGGGGTTCAAGGCCAGGTTGGAAGGGGCTTTGAGGGACCTGGTGTGGTGAGAGGTATCCCTGCCCAGGGCAGGGGGTGGCACTGAGTGGGCTTTAAGGTCCCTTCCAACCCAAACCATTCTACAATTCTAAGCACAGTATGCTCTGCAGCCATCCTGACTTCCACAGCATGAAGCGGCACCTGAAACATCCCCTGAAAACTTAAAACAGGCACGTTTATTCACTCCCTTTCAGCCCACCTGCTTCTTCGCGTCATTTTAAACCTCCCTTCGCTCTAGGAAGGCCCTGGAGGAAGGAAGGCCCTGAAGGAAGGAAGGCCCTGGAGGAAGGAAGGCCCTGGAGGAAGGAAGGCCCTGGAGGAAGGAAGGCCCTGGAGGAAGGAAGGCCCTGGAGGAAGGAAGGCCCTGGAGGAAGGCAGGCCCTGGAGGAAGGCAGGCCCTGGAGGAAGGCAGGCCCTGGAGGAAGGCAGGCCCTGGAGGAAGGAAGCCCTTTTCACATCAGAGCTGCCCAGGGGAATTAAGTACAGTTTGGGTCAGAATTCCCCAAAACTCAGTCGAGCTCAACTCAGTCAGCCCAGGAGCTGGGTGCGCTCTTACCGGTGGGAGGCTGCCCGTAGGAGGTGGCATACGCAGTCTGCCCGTACGTCGCGGTGGTCTGGGGCTGCGTGTAGCTGACGTCGGTGGGTTGTCCGTAGGTTCCGTAGCTCTGCCCGTACGTCTGCTCCAAAGATGACACAGATTTAATTCACGAAGGGAAGCGACTCACCGAGAGACAGGCAGACCGTTCCGGTGACGTACACGGGCTGAGGGATCTGGTGTGACCTGATGTACTGAAAGCAGAGTCAAGCCAAGGCTACTGCGACACTTTAGGCGCTAATACAAACTTCACTTCAGAAATGCAGTCTTTTTCCATGCCAGGACCTGAGGGGCAGCCCCTTCCACTGTCACAACACACCTCTGCTTTACATAAAGCAATACATGGAAGCATCCAGCACTTTATAATTGCCCCAGGACCCGTCACCACTCGGGGGTACCTTCTGAGGGCTAAGCTGGAACAGGAGGAGTGGGTCTGCTCATTGCACCAAGTAAACAAGGCAGTTACGTCAGCTTAAAATTGCGTTTGTGTTCACCTGAAAAAACCTATCTAAGCTTTCAGTGAAGTTATTCTGAATATTCTTCATGTCCACTAGCCAGTAATTTCAAAAATAGGTGCTTATGTAAGCACCCAAGGATGGCATCAGTGGGAGCATCCAAGGGATCACCAAACCATCCCGGTTTCCCAGCACCTTTGCATTCCACAAGAGATCAATTTTCAACTCCCAGCTTCCCCAGAGCTCATTTTCCAGTCTGGACTACCACTAAAGGACCTCTTTTGCCCTTCGCTGGGCTCAATCCCTAAGAAAGCCCTTGCAAAGCAACTGGCAGGGTGGCTGGATTAGAGCAGAGCTGCCGGGACTGCAGTTTTACCAGCTCAAGAGCCACCTCTGCCCCGTGCCATGGAGCAGCCGCCTCAAACCTCAGGCACCAACAGCTTGGCTTGGGATAAAACTTGTGTTCTGTCTCAAAAAGCGACAAGAAGACAGCATTAACATCTAGATTCCCAAAGGGATTTACCGACTCAGGTGTGTCCTGGCAAACACCAGGATGCCCATGAGCCAGGAATGTGCCCTTGTGGCCAAGAAGGCCAATGGCATCCTGGGGGGCATCAGGAAGAGTGTGACCAGTAGGTGGAAGGAGGTCATCCTCCCCCTCTGCTCTGCCCTGGGGAGGCCCCATCTGGAGCACTGGGACCAGTTCTGGGCTCCCCAGTTCAAGAAGGACAGGGAACTGCTGGAGAGGGGACAGCAGAGGACCACAAACATGATGAAGGGCCTGGAGCATCTCTGTTATGAGGAAAGGCTGAGGGACTGGGGTCTGTTTAGTCTGGAGAAGAGAAGGCTGAGGGGGGGATCTGATCAACACCTAGAAATACTTCAAGGGTGGGTGTCAAGAGGAAGGGGCCAGGCTTTTCTCAGTGGTGCCCAGGGACAGGACAAGAGGTAATGGGCAAAACTGGAACAGAAGAAGTTCCATCTAAACATGAGGAGGAACTTCTTCACTCTGAGGGTTCCAGAGCCCTGGCAGAGGCTGCCCAGAGAGGTGGTGGAGTCTCTGTCTCTGGAGACATTCAAACCCTGTCTGGACACGTTCCTGTGGGACCTGCTCTAGGAGGACCTGCTCTGGCAGGGGGTTGGACTGGATGATCTCCAGAGGTCCCTTCCCACCCCAGAGCATTCTGTGATTCTGTGACTCCTACAGGGGCCTGGAATTTAAATGCCTTTTGGGATCTAAACCTGTGTTACTGGTGAGCCAGACTCCCTGTACCCAGCCACAAATCTTAACTGAGAGCAGAAAAATCTCTGACCAGATTGCATATGTCACTGTCTGTGGAAGCTCACTACGTGGAGAGGCAGGAAACACCGCAAGCCCTCCCATGGCTATCTGCCTAGAGCCGAGTTTAGTCGGGTTGTTGTTTTAGTCTCACACTGGAGGATGTTGTGGAAGCCGCCTCTTCTCACATTTGTCCTTCCGCGTAACCTGCAGTTCTTGCAATTGTTCTGGCTCAAAATGCTTATTCCAAATAAAAATTATCATCACCCTCCTTTAAGCTGACCCAAATGCCCAGGTTGAACCTGTAACACTGATGTTTTTCACAAAGGGCCTTCTTAGGGCTGCTGCAGGAACAAAGGCACCTCCTGCTCAACCCTGCAGCACCAAAGCCAAGCCGTTACCACAACCAGAATTAAACCGATTTGAAGCTGCTCCAACACGACAATAAGTGGAGGTTTTCATCTCCAGACATACTCACAGGCAGCAGGATCTTCCCTTCCCTCTGGAGAGGTGGGGGGAAATTAACCTACCCCACGTTTTTAAGGACTAAAGTTTACCTTTGAAAACACGCTCACACAAATGTGGGTTTTGTATTCTAAGGATTAAAAATAAGCATTATTTAATTCACCATCATCGTTTTGCAGTCTAGCCAGCTGAGAGCATGAACAGTTTTAGCAACGATACCTCCAGGAAAGACAAATCTATTCCCTCTTCCTCTGCTGCCCAAATGCCGCAATCTCACAAATGGCAATTTCTCTTCCTTTTTATTTAGGTTTTTCTCTCCTACACCACTAAGTAAAGCATTGACACGGTGGTGTCAAACGTGCACGGAGAATTAGGCTTTTACAACCACCTCAGGCTGGGAAATATTAACAAAGAAGGGGACTGCTGAGGCTCCTGGACATTTAAGTTGTTTTCACTTTAAAAAAAGAGCATTCAGGCCGCGTGAGAGGCTACGAGACAACTTTTACTGACAGATTTTGATGTTGCCACTCAGTGTTCTTTGTGGCTAGCAGTTTACTGTGCTGAGTTCTGAGCTCCACAGTTCAACAGGGACAGGGATCTGCTGGAAAGCATACAGTAGAGGGCTACAAAGATGATGAGGGGCTGAAGCATCTCTCTGATGAGGAAAGGCTGAGGGACTTGGGCCTGTTTAGTCTGGAGAAGAGAAGGCTGAGGGGAATCTGATCAACACCTAGAAATACTTCAAGGGTGGGTGTCAGGAGGATGGGGCCAGGCTTTTCTCAGTGGTGCCCAGTGACAGGACAAGAGGGAATGGGCACAAAATGGAACCCAGGACGTTCCATCTAAATATGAAGAGGAACTTCTTTGCTGTGAGGGTGGCAGAGCCCTGGCAGAGGCTGCCCAGAGAGGTGGTGGAGTCTCTGTCTCTGGAGACATTCAAGCCCCACCTGGACACGTTCCTGCGGGACCTGCTCTGGGTGACCCTGCTGTGGCAGGGGGTTGGACTGGATGACCTCCAGAGGTCCCTTCCAACCCCACAGAATTCTGGGATTTAGTTGCCTGACAGACGTGATTTTATAATTCTAAATCCCTCCCGTGTTTTACCTGGGTGGTCTGTGCATATCCTTGAGCTGGCTGAGGTGCGTACGCGCTGTAGCTGTAAAATGAATTGAAAGACATTTATAATGTATCCCCCGTGCGTCTGACTTGTGCAACGTGTGATTTACACACATCCAAACGATTCCTGCTCTAAACACTACAGCAATACAAACTCTAAAAGGTGAAGGTAAACCATCACGTTTGCAAACATGCCCGAGTTAAGATTAACACTTAGTTATTATATACTTATATTACATCTTTTTAAAAGAAGGGGGATAAGACCATGATGCTACTTACCCCTGCTGAGCTGCAGCTTGGCTATAGGTACTGTAATCTGCAAGAAAAGAAAAGGGGAAAGAAAAAAAAAAACACAAAAGGGGGAAAAAAAGGTTGACAAAGGCTTAACAAAATTAACAGAGTTAAGAGCACAGCAGCTGGAATTTCCTCCTGCAGCTTGAAAGAACTGCTATAAACCGCTGGAAATCCAGTTTCAAAAGAGGTAAGGTAAAATGCCCTTTTTCAGGCTTTTTGAAGGAAACAAAACCTCTCTTCCCTTCATTGTTAGGGCTGCTTTGCAGCAGCAACTTTGATCTCAAATGACCCCACTTTAATTTAACTGCCACCTTGGATGACACCCAAGGGGGCTGGCAGGGGGTGTGTTTTGTTTTGGAACAAAAGAAACACTGGGGCCCGGGGGCCGACACTCAGAAACCCCCAATGGGGTTTGAAGGGGCCAAGTTTTGAGCTTTGGGTTCTGCAGAAACCACCCGAGCTTCATTCTTGCTCTTTCTATTTAATTTCAAGGACATAAACAAACGCTGGAAAGTTCTAATGCTTTTCCCCTATAGCAGGGCTCAAGATGGGCCGTAATTCCATCCCCAAAGCCCTGATGCACGCTGATGTCCTGATTTAGAGGAGACTCAAAATCCTGAAAATCCAAGGGAAACAAGAAAAAAGATCTATGCTGAACTGGTTTGCTGGCGGGAATGGAAAATGCGTTGACATGGTAATTACAAGGTTATATTTGAGATGATTACAGCTCCTAAAACGTACGCCTTCCCTCAAAGTCAGCAAGAAACTCCAGTTCCCATCCAAACTTTTAGAGCAAATGATGAATTCGTCGCTTAGGCCAGACCCTGCCAGGCAGATTCCAGCTCTCCCGGGACTGCAAACGTCCTGAGGACAGGGATCAAGAATGACTTCGGGCCTCGCTCACATCAGCCGCTTGGGCCACAGCATCTGACCGAGCTGGAGGCAGAAGCTGGATGGGAGAAGAGCTTTTCCTAGGAAAAGCCCTCTGCAGGACGAGGTTTTGGTGTTTCTGTTGCTATCACACCTCGGGGTATACTGATCTCAGTAAAAAAACCTAAAAATTATGAATTTGAGGAATCCAGCCGACGACTTCCTACAGCCTCCAGTTATCCTGAGGCTGCAAGAACCACTTTAATGCCTTTATCATGCTGTTTGCCACCAAAGGTGATGGAGCACCAGGAATCATTTTGAAAACACTGTTTTCATATACCAGAATCTCCTCTTTCTTGAGGCTGTAGATTCATCCCTAATAAAGCTTTCCTTCTCGCCCCCTAACCCCTCTCCGTGAGCTTCTCCCACCCTTGCGCTTCCCTCCGCTGACGCCGGAGCTCGGGCTCTGGGTTGATGGCCAAGGAAAGAAAGTGCCATGACTCTGGTGGTGATTTTTGACAGGCATTAATTACTTCGACCTCACTCCAGAGTGCAGGAATTGGGGCAGGAATGCACCAGGAAGGCGACTGAAATCCCGTGCCCAAGAAAAAGACGCTGAGCTGCTTCGGGTAAAGGCTTTCACGCTCCTGAGACACACAGCACAAGTTGTTAAAGTGCTCTGGCACCACTCCTGCTTTCCTTACAGGTTGTCATCTTTAATATTGAAACATCTAAGTTGTTAAATTCAGGGGCACTGCTCTTTTTTATTTTTTTGGTTTTTTTTAAATCAGTCTACACGTGTCTCTAAACTCTGCTAAATCCCGGGTGTTAAAAACCATTAATGCCCATTTTCCCCCATCTATCTTCCCTCTCTCACCACCTCAACACTCTCCATCCTCCCCCACATCCCCCTGTACCCCCTTTTTTCCATGCCTGTTCACCTTCCAGCCGGCAAAACCTCCCTGCTCCTCATTTAATTCTCATTTTCTGCACCCCACTGGGTTACCACAGTCCTCCAGGATGCTAAACACAGGACTCCCCAACCAACAGACCCCCCCAGCACCCCACCATCCTCCCAAATAACCACGCACGAGATCTTCGACTAGTTAACCCAGCACACATCCCTTCTCCCAGTCCTACCCAGCCACAACATTCTCCCCTCAGCAGGAATCTAAATCCAGGTGTTGAATTTGCAACTTGTCACTTGGTAATCCCTCACTTTTAATGTCCTTGAATTTAGATTAAGGCAAAAAACCCGTTGGTTTTTTTTTTTGTCTAAATAATATTATGGTTCATTTAGTTAAAACCATCTCCCAGCCTTTATTTCCAAGGGGAAATTAATCTTCATCCTTCTATTTCACGAGGCTCAGGAGCACAATAGAGCAGCTGAAAATAGCAGCTCCCATGGAAGAACATTTCCATGCATTAAGCAGAAAGAGAGCTGCATTTTCAAACCCCCTTCTGACAGTACCATCGGCACATGTTTCTTTAGTTTCTTTAGTATATGTATATATATATTTTAATAAAAAAACCCAAACACTTCTCCAGGGTGATATTAATCATACTCCCTCACACTCTATGGCCTATGATATTTTCCTTCATGGAGAGGCCCAACCTTTGGCTGC